>JAUELF010277805.1:0-10571 GCA_031471495.1 Clinocardium nuttallii | reverse complement strand
TAACAGCAAGTACAGTGGTACATGTAATAAATAACAGCAAGTACAGTGGTACATGTAATAAATAACAGTAAGTACAGTGGTGCATGTAATAAGTAGCCGGAAGTACGGTGGTACATGTAATAAATAACAGCAAGTACAGTGGTACATGTAATAAATAACAGCAAGTACAGTGGTACATGTAATAAATAACAGTAAGTACAGGGGTGCATGTAATAAATAACAGTAAGTACAGTGGTACATGTAATAAGTAGCCGGAAGTACAGTGGTACATGCTATAAATAACAGCAAGTACAGTGGTACATGTAATAAATAACCGGAAGTACAGTGGTACTTGTAAAATATAACAGCAAGTACAATATTACCTGTAATAAATAACAGCAAGTACAATGGTACATGTAATAAATAACAACAAATACAGTGGTATACGTAATCTTAATGATTTTACATGTTATTTTATCATTTACGATCTTCGACACAATTCGAACAAGTAAAGCACCAATGGTATCACATTTAAGAGGGAATATTGAAGAGGTTTGCGTTCTTTAAGATCTATCTGTGTATGTGTATAAAACATAATACGAGAAAGTAGAACGTCTGCATTGCCAAATTCTTTTAGCTAGAAAACCGGGAATGTCAAATATATCATACCGTTGTAAATGTGGGGGCTGACGCTCTACTGAACTTCTCAATCGCGTCAGACAAAACGTACCCTTCAGAGGTCCAGGTTATGAGGGCTATTCAGCTCTTTTTTCAACAATTTCTCTCTCATCATTTAAGTAAACCATATGTTGAGGGTACTCAAAAGAATCGTTTTGGTGAGACGATTCTTTTGAGTACCCACAATATAGGGGAGTGTCGAATAAGGATTTTAGAACATGCAAAACGCCCTTCATCTAGAGCTCTAGACCTTAAATACATATTCAAATGGTAAGGGCTCAAGCGGGCGGCCGAGGCTAGAACCTCCGGCCAGGTTATATCAAATAATTGAAATGTTGATACTCCCATTAACGCTTAGGGTTGTATAATGTTAAAAAGAAACGCTCTGGTTAGAAATGTTGTGTAAATCAGCATGACAAAATAATTCAGGCGAAGGACTAGTAGTTGCGATTTAGCCTGATACGTATTATTTATAAAATATGTGATTATCATGTGACACACTTGGAATGAACTTGAATAAGACAACACCAACACGCCCGAAATATACAACACCAACACGCCTGAAATCTACGACACCAACACGCCCGAAATATACAACACCAACACGCCTGAAATATACACCACCAACACGCCTGAAATCTACGACACCAACACGCCCGAAATATACAACACCAACAGACCCTATATATACAACACCAACACGCCCGAAATATACAACACCAACATACCCTATATATACAACACCAACACGCCTGAAATATACAACACCAACACGCCCGAAACATACAACACCAACACGCTGGAAATATACAACACCAACACGCCCGAAATATACAACACCAACAGACCCTATATATACAACACCGACAGACCCTGTATATACAACACCAACACGCCCGAAATATACAACACCAACACGCCTGAAATAACACCAGCACGCCCGAAATATACACCACCAACACGCCCGCCGGAATATACAGTACAAACACGCCCGGAATATACAACACCAACAGTCCCGGAATATACAACACCAACACGCCCGGAATATACAACACCAACACGCCCGGAATATACAACACCAACACGCCCGGAATATACAACACCAACTCGCCCGAAATATACAACACCAACACGCCTGAAATATATAACACCAACTCGCCCGAAATATACAACACCAACTCGCCCGAAATATACAACACCAACACGCCTGAAATATATAACACCAACACGCCCGAAATATACACCATCAACGCGCCTGAAATAGAAAACACCAACACGTCCGAAATAAACACCATCAACACGCCCGAAATATACAGCACCAACACGCCCGAATTATACACCATCAACACGCACGAAATATACAACACCAACACGCCCGAAATATACAACACCAACACGCCTGACATAGAAAACACCAACACGCCCGAAATAGACAACACCAACGCGCCTGAAATACACACCATCAACATGCCTGATAAAAGAATTATATTTGTATTAAGTTGAAAACAGTGAAAACAAAGGGTGAAATAGTCACTGCTTTGAAAGATCGTCTGCTACAGAGGCGTCAAAGAAAGTCTGTATGTGGGAAAGGGTTTAGTTCAACAGTATCCACGCATCTGTTCATGTGTATATCCGAGTGAATACAGTTATCTACTGCATCATAAACCTTACAAGATAACGGGTGTGTAGTCTGGATTCAAAGTTCAAAGATATATCACGTTAATTAGTATTGACCATAATGACAATATATTTTAAATGAATATTTTTTATTTGTTGTATATATCGAGCCTATGTGGAGTTTCCTTTCTCTGTCTCATGGTTGTTACAGCGTCCGCCATGGGTTCGGGTCCACCAAATGCTTTGATAATGATTGTAGTAGATCGATGTGTTGATTGGTGATCAAACATTTCATATCAATATACAAGAAAATGTTTGATTAAATGCATGGACATTTATTTTTGAAATTTACATTGACAGTTCTTAAGGGCTTCAAGGTGCTGTATACCATTGTATTGAAGCAACTCAAACAGGTATTTAATGTATTTGCTTTAAAAGCCGTCGTCACGCCCATATGTGCCAGTCTCATTTAAAATCTAAAAATAGCATTTGACTTTATATTGTCAATATATAGTAACATCCTTTTTTTAGATTGTATACGAGACTGGCACCTGTGGTCACGCCCTTCGATAAGTAATTCCAAACACTTTTTCAGCGATATCATTTTATCTGTAATGTGTTAATGTAAATGTACATAAATATAATATAATGTGTTAATGTAAATGTACATAAATATAATGTAATGTGTAAATGTACATACATATAATGTAATGTGTAAATGTACATACATATAATGTAATGTAATGTGTAAATGTACATAAATATAATGTAATGTGTTAATGTAAATGTACATACATATAATGTAATGTGTTAATGTAAATGTACATAAATATAATGTAATATTTATAGACATATTTCATGCACCCTTTATGTAGATAATAATTAGCTTTACTCTACATTAAAAGCGAATGAATTGCTCATAATACGCAAATGTTCCCTTGCAAACAATGTTTCTACAAAAGTACTAAGGTTTTTCTAATTGAAATAGTATAAAATAAATCAATAATACTGCCTCTTGAAGCTATAGACGTATGAGTCATATTTCCATACAAACGATTCTTTTTTCATCCTTCGAGACTTATTTAAAACTATTTTTAGAAAATTCACTTGTAGCTAGGTTGCATAATATGTATAAGATACTCATTTGCAATCCATAAAGATATATTTCTTGAGTAGAACTATTTTATGATCACATTAGACGCGTATAAATACACAACAGACAAGTAGTTCATGCAGTTAAGGTGCTAAACTACTAAAACTAGCGATGAGAGATACAATTGAGCCGTTCCACGAGAAAACCAGCAGTACGCGCAGGCTAATCCGGGCCGTTCCACGAGAAAACCAACAGTACGCGCAGGCTAATCCGGGCCGTTTCACGAGAAATCCAACAGTACGCGCAGGCTAATTCGGACCGTTCCACGAGAAAACCAACAGTACGCGCAGGCTAATCCGGGCCGTTACACGAGAAAACCAGCAGTACGCGCAGGCTAATTCGGGCCGTTTCACGAGAAAACCAGCAGTACGCGCAGGCTAATCCAGGCCCATACATTCAATCTCATGAATAAGAGATATAGAAAATGATTCATGAAACAGAAAATCCACAGGAATTGAAGAGTATCTGTCCGGGCATGTTTTGACTGATCCAGGTCGATACTTTACGCAGAGTCCTTAATATTAGTTTTCTCATAGGACGGCTCAATTAGCTTCAAGATGATCGAAACATTAATTACTTTGCCCTTAGAAACTTCCAATCAAAATAAATTACTCTGTATTTAAAATCCCATTTTGTGTATCAGCTACAGTCAATGCAATCAAAATGATATAATTAGCCGGCATTTAATTCATTTTAGTGAGGATCCTCCACTTAGTTCGTTTTTGGCCGTGGCTTGTTGACGAGAAAACCTTCGAAAAACAGACAGGAAAAACGAGCCTTACACTCGTTCGAAGCAATGACGTTATCCCTTTCCATCGTACACTTTTTCTTTCGCCTATGCAGAACAGACCTTTTGTAAATATTGTGGCAAAAAGAGAACTGATCAATTTTAAAAAGAAATCTTTATTAATTACCTTTTCATTTATAGAGAGTGTCCATGTTTGTTCCTATATGTTTGCAGAATCATCTGCATACTATGTGTTGTATGTGGGAAAGGGGTAATTTAATCAGTATTTTCATCAAAAAAAATGTACACATTTTGCTCATAAATTTCGAGGGAATGATAATGAAAAAGTCTTGTAATTAGAAGAATCCATTATAATAAGACACGGGTATCGATCGGTTGCACTGAAGTCAATAATATTATCTCATCGACCTACGTTCAAAGGTCTGATATGTGCCAAAGCTAGTCATTAAAGCGCGTTTAATAGTACCTTAAATTACCTGATCAACATTTACGAGATATATATCTCCTGCATCTCACAGCGTGGGTATTATACAGAACTCATCTAGCCAAACTTACATAGACAGGTCACAATGGGCAATTTATTAATTAGGCACAATGTTTTCAACTCTTTTCACCACGTTACTTTCAATTAAAGATACCTTCAAATTGTCCACGAATTGACCAATGTGGTGTAATTAGGATTATAATGGCGTATAAGGATTCGCTTGTGACGTGCATGAGTGTAACATTAATTGGGAAATGATCTTTCAATGATAATATTTCCGTATCTTCATCATTCGTTCCCATGAACGCCAGCATAAAGTTGGCGAATTTCGTTACACAAGTTAGTAAAGATTAATGTCTGGCTATCGACATTTATCCAGTCACGTGTCAGCCAGCATGTTGTTACCTAGACATCTTGCTGATTGACAGATCGTCTTGTAAACAAGTTGAACCATCAACTATTTTATATCAAAAGCAACCCGATCTCCATGTATATTTATAACGGGGTTCAAGGTTTTCTATAAACCGTTCCACGAGAAAACCAACATTATGGAATATGCGTAATGTATCGACCCAGATTAGCCCGCAAGGACACATTCCGTCTAAGGGGGTTACAGGTATAGTGTAATAATTCCTGAAACAGAAAATCCACAGGAGGCAAAACGTGCCTGTCCGGATTAGCCTGCGTGGCACGCATAGGCTGATCCTGGTCAATACTTTACGCAGAGTCCACAATGTTGGTTTTCTCGTGGAACGGCTCATATAGATTCATGTGAATGTGTATCCGTTATGTATGTCCAACTCATGAGAGATCGTGATATGTAAAGGACATCAAAGCAAGTCAACGGCGTTTCGTCCATTATTTTAAATAATGATGGCACGGTCAAATAATACTAATATAGACGACTATTAGTTTAAACAAATTGTATTGCCATATTATAGCTGACAACTATTGCAAACATTTTGACAGAAGGTGAAAACGATATATCACTGTCCATGATAAAAATACAACAAATACGAATAGAACTGTATTGATAAGTGTTGTGTTTTTTTTAAACCTTTCTCGTGTACAACAAATCTGCAGCAGACGACTTTAAAATAAAAACATTTAGATTACATCATTGTCAAAAATTAAATGAAAACATTTTGGAATTTTCTTCTTCTGTCTCAATTTTTGCAAAAGACGCGCCAGAAAGCGTCTGCATGTAAGAAAGCAGTGTTTCGTTTTGCTGTGCCCTAGACTCATTATATTTTGGTAGGACTCATTTAAATATGAACAAACTTTGTTTACAGTGTAGACTCGTTGTTTTGTGAAAAAAATAAAATAAAAACACCTGGGGAAGAGGTTCTATATTTTTTGGAAAACGATTGGGCGAAACGTTTTATTCGCAAATATGTGTAATACGAGAAAGATCACATTTATTTTTCAAAATCCATCGAACTTATTTCTTTATATACATTAGATATGAATCAATCTACATAAACCACCGTTGAATATGTTTTATATGAGCCTGTCCATGGGAACATAATACAAGTTGTTTTTTGTGAACAGTTTAGATTTAGATCCGCACACTTCAAAAATTACTTAGATAAGAGTGTATGAAAGCTTCTGTTAATTTGTGAAGACTCTAATGAGACATACCTTTTTTCCCATGAACGTGCGCATAACGTGCATTGTTTAGAAAGACATGTAACCGTATAATGAACGATTAACCAACTTACTTACTTTACGAAATGTCACTAGCTGCTGACAGTGGTGCATTGCTAGGTGGAAATCATTGCTTTTCCTGTGGAAATATTTTACCGCTTCTTTCATTGCTGAATGGAAACCATTGCAATTCTGCAATTCCCTGTGGAAATAACTTTGATACCGCTTCCTTCATTGCTGGATGGAAACCATTGCAATTCCTTGTCCCTAGATGTCCCTATATGTCCCCAAATGTCCCTATATGTTCCTAAACGTCCCTAAATGTCCTCAAATGTCCCTAAATGTCCCTAGATGACCCTAAATGTCCCTAGATGTCCCTATATGTCCCCAAATGTCCCTATATGTCCCTAAACGTCCCTAAATGTCCTCAAATGTCCCTAAATGTCCCTAGATGACCCTAAATGTACATAAATGTCCCTAAATGTCCCTAGATGACCCTAAATGTCCCTAAATGTCCCTAAATGTCCCTAGATGACCCTAAATGTCCCTAAATGTCCCTAAATGTCCCTAGATGACCATAAATGTCCTCAAATGTCCCTAAATGTCCCTAGATGACCCTAAATGTCCCTAAATGTCCATAGATAACCCTTAATGTCCCTAAACGTCCATACATGTCCCTAAATGTCCATAGATGACCCTAAATGTCCCTAAATGTCCCTAAATATCCTCAAATGTCCCTAAATGTCCATAGATGACCCTAAATGTCCCTAAATGTCCTCAAATGTCCCTAAATGTCCATATATGACCCTAAATGTCCCTAAATGTCCATATATGACCATAAATGTCCCTAAATGTCCCTAGATGACCCTTAATGTCCCTAAATGTGTCCCTAAATGTCCCTAGATGACCCTTAATGTCCCTAAATGTCCCTAAATGTCCATAAATGACCCTAAATGTCCCTAAATGTCCCTAAATGTCCATAGATGACCCTAAATGTCCCTAGATATCATGAGATGTCCCCGGGATGTCTATAGATGTTCCTAGATATCCCTTAATATCCCTAGATGTCCCTAGATATCCCCAGATATCCCTATATGTCCCCAGATGTCCCCAGATGTCCCATGGTTTAACTATTATTTCACTGAATTCGTACAATCGGTATCAACATCGCTTGTTTGTGACAGGTAACACATTTATTGCAAAGTTATTACTTTATACTGATGAATGAATAACGAATGATATAAACTAAGATTACACTGCAAGAATGTTAATTCTGACCTTAGTGTGAATTGTTTGCAACTCGGTTTTTAACACTAACAGCACCGCGTTTGCAGCAAACAACTTTTAAAAACATTATGACACAGTGTGCAATTTTACTTTTTTGCCACATTGTTATAAAGTCAATGTGATAATTAAAATTTATCTCAAGCGATTTTCTATATTTTGCAAAGATGTTTTCAAAGTCCTCTGCTGCAAATGTGTTGAATGCGGGAAGTCGTACATTCTATATGATACGTACAGTTTGTTTAGAGACGCAGTTTAAGAAATGAGCGAGATGAAGGTATAAAGACAGATATTGCACACAAACAAATGAACCGCGGTTAAATATTTGGGGTCTTTTTGCCTCCTCGATTTGGCATCATTTTAAATATAATTGAAGTATAATAAGTAAGGCTATACTTTCCTTTCTGTAGAACAAGCATACCTAATTCATCTCTATACACATATGTAGCAATATCAAAAATTGCATGACGCGGCTCAAATACATATGAGCCGTTCCACGAGAAAAATCATCAACATTTTGGATTCTGCGTAAAGTATCTACCCGGAACGTCTTTACCATGGGAACATAATAGGGACACTTTTGTCTCCTGTGGATTTTATGTTTCAAGAATCAT
The DNA here is from genome assembly GCA_031471495.1 of Clinocardium nuttallii. Taxonomy (NCBI): domain Eukaryota; kingdom Metazoa; phylum Mollusca; class Bivalvia; order Cardiida; family Cardiidae; genus Clinocardium; species Clinocardium nuttallii. Next base: position 2,367 of record JAUELF010277805.1, on the reverse strand, counting down.
TACTTAATACCTCTTGCCCGCTGAGACGGAATGTGTCGGCTCGGATTAGCCTGTGCGGACTGCGCATGTTGATCTGGTTGATACATTACGCAGACTCCATAGTGTTTGTTTTCTCGTGGAACGGCTCATATAGTGACAATCCACAGAAAGTGTTGGCAATGTTAAAAATTCTTGCAGACGCATTATATTTTTTTCTCGTCTGGCGGTAACACATTCATTGTTAGCTAGGCGCTTTGTCATTCATACAAGTTGCTGAATCGCATAAGACATAATAAGCGTCTGTCACAGCTAGATGGTCCCTAATGGTATATATCTGCAGCGTGTCGTTATCTACCCTTCACACTGCATGTCTGTGAAACAGATGCAATGTGAAATTGGTAAGGTCTGTGATATTCTCACCATAATTTCAATTTACTTTTCTGAATAAGAAGCATCGTTAATTTAATCTCCTTATTCGACTTGCATATGCAATTATCGGGCTGTGAGTTGACCATTGCACGTACAATGGTTTACGCAATGGCACGAAGTACCATTGAGTAGAGTTTCTGTTCTCGTCAGAGTGTTCGTTGTGATGCGCGATTGGTGATAATAAAAAGGATATGCTCGTTCATGTATACTTTCAAAAAGTTCAAAGATATATCACAACTTAATGTTGAACAGTTCATGAACTTGTCAGTGCGTGTTCTTACGGCTGGGTGACGCATACCAGGAGAACTAGGTCTTTATTGTTTTCGCTAGTTCGTGCACTGTTCGTAACGTATGCATGATACACTACACGATTTTGCGCAGACTTGGTCATGCAAATGGCAGGCACAGAGCGGTACAGTACCAGACCAACGTCCATCCAAGTTCCAAACTCCTGTAAATTCATTGGACTTTAAGTGAATGCACATGGTATCATTCTGAAAACATATCTATTTTTATCTGAACTGTATTAAACAGGTTTTGTAATTAGGTTGTTTGAAGATCGAAACAATGCAACTGTGTGTAAAATAGCCAGCACTATAGAAACATGTTGTATCATTACAGATTCTTCATCATTGTCAACTGCCTATATGTTTGGATGTTTTTGCAAAGGATTGCTGAACGAACACACACAATTGTGTTACGTTCACTAATAGGCTTGTCTTGATTTACTCTTTGTTCACGTGATAGGAAGACAGTCTTGTACAGCAAGAAGATATCGGTTAACGTTGGAACAGACTGCACTCACACGCGTAGGTCTGCTTTATTCGCAGTTTTGTGTTATACATTCATTTCAACATATAAGTGATTTGTACCTACTGCTCCCTGTATAACTCATAAGACACAAAGACAACAACACAACAAATCATGAAAGTATGCGACATGTCTGAACTAAACAAAACAAAAAATGAAATGCAACGTCTTATCTGTCAAGCTTTATATTTCTTCGTAAAAAGACATTCGATCGCATAGCAGGATGGATAAAACGAGTTAACTAATGCAGATGCATTTTGACGTGACACGACGGTCGTGGTGAAGTGGACTTGGGCAAGGCACATTTTCTAGCCTACTACTGGTTCGTTTACCAGGGAATCATGTATAAGTGTACTGTCACCGTGATATAATTAAAATAATGTTGAAAGCGAAGTAAAACCACAAAATAAAACAAAGCATTTTGAAGCATCAGCAGAAGATGTTAGAGGGGTAAAGGTATAACGTAATGATTCCTTAAGCAGTAAATCCACTGAAGGCTAATATTGTCTATCCGGGTAAGCATACGTTGCATGCTTAGGCTTATTCGAGTCGATTTATTACGCAATTAAAAAAATCCTATTAGGCATTGATAACGGGCGCCACTCTGGATGACACGGCATAATTAATACTAACATTGTTGCAGACAGATAGTTTGTGCGGTGCAGACAGATTAGATCCACGATAATCCCATTAACGAGTCCACGGATTATCCATGAATGCTCGCACAGCATCTCATTATCTATATCCCACGACGAGAACACAGCCGTGAATTGATTTATTTACAGTGTATTCCTCGAAGGAGAGAAATGCTCTTTTATTACAGCTAGATTTACTCTTTCAGAGCAACACCTTTCTAGAGCAACATCAATGAAATGCCTCCATCCGGTGTTGTTCTAGAGAGGAGATTGCTCTGTCCTTCTATCAGTGTCGAGATCCAAACACGGACCTTGCTCAAATGTTAGGTAACCTTAAACACGGACCTTGCTCAAATGTTAGGTAACCTTAAACACGGACCTTGCTCAAATGTTAGGTAACCTTAAACACGGACCTTGCTCAAATGTTAGGTAACCTTAAACACGGACCTTGCTCAAATGTTAGGTAACCTTAAACACGGACCTTGCTCAAATGTTAGGTAACCTTAAACACGGA
>JAUELF010277795.1:0-10571 GCA_031471495.1 Clinocardium nuttallii | reverse complement strand
CAAAGACGCAGACGAAGACGCAGACGAAGACGCAGACGAAGACGCAGACGAAGACGCAGACGAAGACGCAGACGACAACGCCAATTTTTTTTTTTTTTTTTTACACTTTATTTGCCATTTCCATAGGTATGGAGAGGTCGTGGCCATCCTCTTTTGTACCTTACATCAATTGTTAGTATATTTGCATTAGTAGTCTAAAAAATAATATGATAATATATAAGGAATCTGGGCAGTTTCTAATCATTCTGTCGCGTAATAGACATTATCGGGAAAAAGAGAGAATTGCCCATTGAGCAAATTGTCCCTTTTCCACAATGTGTAATTTTATAGATTTTTTTTATTTGAGTTTCATTTACGTGAACAACGACAACGCCAAGGTACCACAATACCCCAATTTATTTTCTTCGAAAAATAGACGAGTTAAAAAATGGATTTTGCCATTTTGGAATTTCATATATCAGACGAGCGATGGCATTCGCGTGCGGTGCTCTTGTTTCTCAGATGATCTCAGTTGAAAAAGAGACTAAAACGGTATGTCGTAATAACATGTCACGCTTGAATCGCACCAAGCATTCTGCACATCAGCTATTATTATTATTGGCCCTATTTCTAAACCGTCAAGGGACAAAATGAGTTCTCTAGTTCAATGCGATTCTAAACTTAACCCTTTCCCCCATATAAACGCTTGCTGACGCCTCTGCAGAAGACGGATATTTGAAAACATAGTGACAAAAGAAGAAATTGCTTAAAACGTGCAATTTCTCCTTTTGCCACAATGTTTTCTATTTTTAGTCGTAGGTTATCCATTCAATTATAGAGATTTTCTATGTTTTGTGAAAATATTTTCAAAGTCGTCTGCTGCGGAATTGTTGTATCAGGGTAGCGTTAACCCTTTCCCACAATGTTCTCAATATTTTACTGCTGAAAAGGCATCAGAAAGCGGCTACATGTGGAAGAGGGTTAAGCTTTAGTATGTCACACATCAAACTTGCATAGAGCTGGATAATACAGCCAGTGGACTTGCAAGGTCTAAACATAGGGTCTATTACTTTTCCCGAAGATGACTGTTTTCGATGAAGATTTTTTTGAAAATAACTATGAATTATGATTAATTAATAATACAAATAATAAATAAATTAATTCTATTTTTTTGACAAAATATGTTCAAAGTCGTCTGCTGCAGAATTTTCGTATGAGGGAAACGGTTAATAATACGAATAATAAATCGGTGTAAAATATAGATTTTCTCATAAGAAGATTTTCCTTCTTCGAGGCGCAATCTTTCTTCACATGTTTTATCCAATGTTGTTAACCCTTTTCCTCATACAGCAATTATACATCAGACGACTTTAGACATATTTTGTCCAAAAAAATAATCTATATAATTGAATGGATAAGCTATGACACAAAGTGGAAAACATTGTGACAAAAGGAGAAATTGCTCGTTTTGAGCAATTTATTCTTCTGTCACTTATGTTTTTTTTAAAAAATCTGTCTGCTGCAGAGGCGTCAGAAAACGCCTATATGCGGGAAAAGTTTAAGCGTCTTAATATAGTGCGTATCAGATAAAAGATCAGGCATTCATTAATATTTTCCCACACGCAACCGGCATTTGTAAGAACTTTACATACAACGGTGACTAAAGGAAAATTTTGACAATTTAAACTTATCGTGGGTATTTTTTCCCCTTTTGTCACAATGGGTTTATTTCTATTCGTCAATTATAATAATATGCAAATATTTTCGACTTCTTTTTTGTAGATAAGTTTTCAAAGTCGTCTTCTGTATATTCGATGTATTTTTTGGAAAGGGTTAAATCTCACAATGTTGCCAAGTGGTTTATTATACATGTAATTTTGACCTGACAGAAGTTAAATACCCTTAGTTTGCTCAGGGACTATATATAGTCCCTGGTTTGCTTGACCTCCCTTATCAGTCCTATACAGGCTACACAATCATTGAATCTTTGTTAATTGGTTATATGAATTTAACGCCGTCTCAACAGTGTTTATAATATATCGCGGCTGCCAGTTCACAAACTGATGTGTTTCGTGACTTTCTCTTAACAGTATACCGCACAATATTATACCAAGGCAACTGGTTACCATCGGCTTTTATCTCATTAATGGAAGACACATAATCCAGATCTCAATGTATTTTGTCAATCAATCGGAAAGAACAAAAGAGCCGTCCCGCGAGAATACCAACATTGTGGACTCTGCGTATTATATCGGGCCAGATCAGCCTGTGCAGTCCGCGCAGGCTAATCCGGTCGATACATTCCGTCTCAAGGGGACAAAGGTATAGAGTAATGATTCCTGAAACAGAAAATCCACAGGAGGCGAAAACTGTCTGTCGGGGTTAGCCTGTGCGACATGCTTAAGCTGATCCGGATCGATACTTTACGCAGAGTCCACATTGTTGTTGTTTTCGCGGAACGCCTCAAATGATGTTTTAACCTCTGAATTTTAACTTCTAATGTATTCAAAACGTTATAATAAATAAGACACGTGTTTTTAATGGAGTCTGTGAAACGTGATCATATGAGGTAACTTGGCGTATAACTAAAGGGGCTACAGTTCTATCGTTTTGTCGAGACACACTGACATGTAAACATATAGTTAAGGCTCTGGTGAGACGTAACTCTTGCACTGTTCGCAGATCCGTTACGTGGCTCTGGTTCCATGTTTTAAAGCTAATGACGAATGACTACTATAAGGTAAATGGATATGACTTATGTATATATATATATTTTGGCTTAATCCCTTCATATCTTAAAACAATCAAACGGTATATGGTCAAAATCCAACATTTTATTCCCACGGTATGTTTGGCGTTATTATTCATTCACTAACAGCCAAAGACCAACGAGAAACCATTTTTTCCGATTGATAGACAAGAGATCAACATATGTTAATTTCATTTTTTTTTATAAACGCAATAACTGCTGTCTGAAAAGTAATGTCTGACGTTTATTTGAGTATTGTGTTGCATGCGTTTGGTATGAGATTGACACAGTTATTATATACATAGAGGATAAATTGTTCAATCCTTATTTTAAAAAAAAATCCAAATGAAGTCTGCTGCGGAGGTGTAAATTGTCGCCTGTATCAAATTCAGTGTTAAGTGTCCATAAAACGATTTGTTATCTAACAAAGATACATGTTTATTCTTATCTGGGTTTTGTTTTATATATTGTTATACACTTCACATGGAATCATATCTTTTAGATACTATCGGAACACTTTACATGCATTAACGTATTCACCCTTTCCCTCATGTAGATGCTTTCTGACGCCTCTGCAGCAGGCGGCTTTTTAAAAACATAGTGACAAAAGAAGAAATTGCACAAAACGTGCAATTTCTCCTTTTGCCACAATGTTTTCCACTTTTAGTCATAGGATATCCATTTAATTACAGAGATTTTCTATGTTTTGACAAAGAATGTTGAAAGTCGTCTGCTGCAGAATTGTTGTATGATGGAAAGGGTTAAGTTTTGTGATGGAGCAGATGGTGACGTAAGGGTATCACAATACCCCAACCTTTTTTTCTTCGAAAATCAGACAAGCTGACAAAATATATTCTATTCACTACAACATTGAAAAACACAGGCCATGAAAAACACATTGACATACTATTGTAAGATATAAACATTTTATTTAACTCAGCACTACATAATCATTATTCATTATACAGTTCATTTAAAACCCTTTCCCACTTGCAGACACATTTTTACACATCTGCAGCAGATTTACTTTTGAAAACAGTGTGGCAAAAAGTAAAATCAATCAATTTTTATAGATGAGTAATTTCTCCTTTTTCCACATTAATAAATATTCCAACTTCTTTTTATAGACTTGATTCCTTTTGTTGTTACGAGGTTATCAAAGTTGTCTGCTGCAGATGTGTTGTATGTGGGAAAGGGTAAAATTACTCAACATCTATTGTGTTGGTATAATATGGATTCTCATTGCATGTACATGTATGTAACTAAATGAAAATTCTTGGTACAAAGCAAGTGTAAATGTATCATGCTATGAAAGATATAGCAACAAACCTTTTGCGATGATATTATCTCATAGAAATATCTTGGCCCTTACCCACCCGTAGAAGCATTTTGACACATCTGCAGTAGACAACTCTTGAAAACATTGTGACAAAAAGAGAAATTGCTCAAAACTTAATATTTCTCATTTTGCCACAAAGTTTTCAACCTTTTTACAATAATAGATATTTTCCATATTTTTAGTAGACATTTTTAAAGTTGTCTACTGCAGATTAGATGTATGTGGGAAAGGGTTAGTTAATATGAGGCATTTAAAGAGAGACAGACTAAGGAGATTGTCATTTACATACAACAGGTTTTGTTTCTGTCACAAATACCACTTTGTAATACTATGTTAATACACTACTATACACATATATATGAGTGAAATATAAGGTTTGTACAACAATATTTTATGAACACATCAGTTGATCGCATCATTTAAACAACCTTTTGGATTTCTATGGAAAACACCATTAATATGTCTAAACCAAGCTTTATTATTTATAGTTTACTAAATAAAACTGGAAAACCATTGTAAAAACCATACTTCTTGTGTACAGATTCCAGAGATCTGACATTTCAATGCATTTTATTTTGACAGCTAAATATTACAGTTTTGTTTAACTTCAATGTGATAACAATCAAATCATTTCGAGAAATTTACGATAAGAAAAGTTATTAGATAGGATGACATAATCACATAGAAGTCCCAAACCTCATGTACCTGATAAATATCAAGAACTATGTCTAAAATGTGACAGGTCAGTAATTATCACCCTCAACATCTAAATTGACCGGTAAACCAGTGTCCTCTACATGTCTCTGGACATGGTCAAGGTGCTGGCATGGGATGCAGATAAAGATCTTAATTATGACTTGTTTTAACAAAATGGGTGATGAAAGGAGATAAGCTGGGTACTCAATACCTTGCATAAGTTATCCCTTTCCCTCATTTAGACTCTTTTTGACGCCTCTGCAGCAGACGGCTTTTTGAAAACATAGTGACAAAAGCAGAAATTGCACAAAACGTACAATTTCTCCTTTTGTCATAATGTTTTCCACTTTTTGTCATAGGTTATCCATTCAATTATTGAGATTTTCCATGTTTTGACCAAATACGTTCAAAGTCGTCTGCTGCAGAATTGTCGTATGAGGGAAAGGGTTAATATGTATCCCTTTCCCAATTGTAGATGAATTCTGAGGCATCTGCAGCAGACGACTTTTGAAAACATTGTGGCAAAAGGAGAAATTGTTCAATATGTTTCCACCTTTTGTTAGTACCTTCATTTGCAGAGTTTTCCAATAATTTTGCCAAAATGTTTTCAAAGTCGTCTGCTGCAGAATTGTTGTATGTGGGAAAGGAATACAGTAATGGTAATTTGGTCAGCAATGTTTTTGCCAATATCTATTTCTTATTAACCCATTTCATAAAAGAACAAAACAGTTTTATGCCTTTGCAGCAGATGATTCTTGAAAGCATTGCGAGGAAAGAAGAAATAATCAACCCCCCTTTTTCCTACATACAACAAATCTACAGTTGACAACTTTGCATAAAAGTATCTAAAGAAAATTTCTATAAATAAGAGGTACAATTTATTGAAGAGACTTTTAAAAACAATCAAATAATGGCAGAAGTATAATTTTATAAGCGAAAATTCTCATATCGTCTGAATGTTTTCAATAGTTGCCTTTTGCAGATGTGTCATGTGATGCCTACAGATGTGTCATGTGATGCCTACAGATGTGTCATGTGATGCCTACAGATGTGTCAGTAAAAAGAGTTGAGCGACTTCTCCTTTTACTACAATGTTTGCTGATGTGTCCAAATGTGTGGGAAAGGGTTAATATAGCATTCTGGGTAAATGATAAAATAAAAATAAAACCCTTAATAAGTTGGAAGTTATAAATGTAATTAAACTTTTAAACTGTCATGAATTCAAGTCAACTAAACATATGTTAGTAGGTTACAGGTTTAAAAACATCATTATAAACTTTACACAAGCAACAAATAATTTAATACACATATTTCAATACATTAGACATATACTACGGGACATCACTGAAAACCTCTGTGCAGTCTGATCACAGCCTATTTTTTTTTTAGTTATTTAACAAACCTAACACCTTCGGCAGACTTGCTACAACCACGACTGTTGATGCATTTGCAGCAAAATACTATTGAAAACAATGTTGAGAATGGAGAAATTGCCAAAGAGGGGCAATTTCTCAAATTCATTTCCCACAATGTTTTCAACAATGTATAATATGAGAGACACATTTTAATTTTTTCAAGATTTAACATTTTCGTCCTTAAATCTCATAGCAAGATGTAGTTACAACGGATTTCATAAATACATAAAAATCTATATCTATAATAATTAGCAACAAGTTAGTTAGACATCTTTAAAATAAAACCTAAAACAAGCAACAATTATTTAATATTCTTATCGTTCTTTTTCAATGAGGGGTCCACCACTTTCAACATTTCATTAAGATAGTTCTGTACTGATGTAAGTGATGCCACAATGGCCGGTGAGCCAAACCCGTGGGTAATGAGACTAAAGTGGGATAAGTTCCTCTGTATGTTTGGCTCTAAGATAACTTGTGGATTTGTGTTTCCGAGTGGAGATCTGTCTTGATTTAGAAGGTCCATCAACTCTCGTAATATTTGTCTGAAAAAAAGAAGAACAAAAATGTCAGTAATAATAAACTTTTAAGGCACTTTTTTTAACCCTTTCCCTCATATGACAATTATGCAGCAGACGACTTTGAACATATTTTGTCAAAAGAGAGAAAATCTCTATAATTGAATGGATAACCTATGACTAAAAGTGGAAAACATTGTGGCAAAAAGGAGGAATTGCATGTTTTGTGCATTTTTTTTCTTTTGTCACTATGCTTTCATAAAGCCGTCTGCTGCAGAGGCATCAGAAAGCGTCTGTATGTGGGGAAGGGTCAAACGATAAAAGCAATCTCATGTTCATATTGTTAAACCTTTGCCTGAAGCATATGACACTTTTAACCTTTTACCACATCAAATGCAGCAGATGACTTTTGAAAACATTGTGACAAAATTATCATTTATTATACTTTCATTTAAAGAAATATTTCTTACTTTTACCCAATTTCATTTCTTTCTTATAAGATACATGTATCTTTAAGGTATAAAAAAGGGAATAAGGGTGACCTGGAGGAAGTAGGTAGGATAACTGTCATCCTTTCGATATTTCATTGATCTTCTCATTTTAACGTCAACATTTTATTTAGATCAATAACTTCTGTCACCCTTGAAGAAGATGACTTCAGAAATCATTGTTGGAAAAGGAAAAATTGCTCAAAAGAAGCAATTTCTCATTTTCCAAGAATGTTTTCAACCCTGTGTTATTTTCATACTTAAAATGAGTATATAATCTTTTGAATACATTTTTCATTTATATCTATTTGGTTTTTTTATTATTTAAATTAATGTTAAAACAGTACAGAGTAATCAAGGAAAAGCTTTTGAAAACATTGTGGCCAAATGAGAAATTACTAATAATGAGAAAGTTTTGCCAAAATGTGTTCAAGTCTATTCAACAGGTACACTATCATTAATGGAGATGTTCCATACTTTTGCCTACAAATTTTCAAAGTTGTCTGCTGCAGATTTTCTGTATGTAGGAAAGTATTAAAAAATATTTGACTTACTTTGTTGCAAGTATCATGTTTTTCCTTGTCATCTGGTCTGCTGGATCTGTGTACTGCCGGGAATTATGTTCTGCACACGCCTTCGATGGAAACTCTGTTTCACATAGGTACCCGTAATCTCTTGCTAATCTTATTGACTCTCCTTCTACGAGTGATGTGAACAGGGTCACACTAGCAGCTTTCCTCCTGCCTGATGGCAAAGTCATTCCCATTTTATCCAGCTTCTCTCTCAAGCATCGTCCTCCATTTTTAGATTTCGCTCGTCGCAGTATACCACCGAGAAGTGAGGCATTAATGCACTCTGGTGGATTCAATCTTCGCTGTACTTCAGATAATGTTACCTTGTATTTAGAAGTGGAACTGAGAAGGGAGAGACGGCCGGGTACAGAGCAGAAGACATCTATGGGAGACAGATGTCCCATTCTTGGTATAACCATCAAGTCAGGGTCACCTTTCAGTGCATTCACTTTACGAATTACAGAGAGTTTGTGACATTCTTCCCCACTATCGGTGTCATCGATGTTAGAATGTGAATCCCCATCAATCATATCTCCTCCTCCGTTCATTGTAATCACAGAGTGTTCATGATTCTGGTATCCTCCCATGGGTTGTTGGATATTCCAGTCCGTTTTTGAGTTGTAATCCGACTGTGGGTGCTGGAGCCCATGATGTAGGTTGTGAAGATCTCCCCGAGATTGAATCACGTTTCTTTCCGCTAATCCCGCTAACTGACCGCCAAAGTTGGACTGAGCCTGAGGAATCTGGAAACCACTGAAGGCATGTGAGTATCCATCTCCATTAAAATGGTGCGATGTGAACTGTGGATTCTGGTGAGGTATCGGGTTGAATGGCGGTGGAAAGTATGGCGTCTGGAAATCCATCGGCGGTGGTGGAAACGATGTAATTGGAGCAGAGGTTATTGTAGGAACTGCTGAAGTGCTGTAGGCAATGTGATTCCCGTAGTATTCTCTCCTGTCATCACCATTGATCGCATTAGATTCCACTCGTTCAAAGGCAGAAGATATATTTTCATGTTTAAAGAATAATGGTGAAACACGTCCCATGTCTGTATATGCTCCTGACTGCTTGAGTCCACTCTGGAAATTGTTATCACTCCCCATAGACTGTACCATTTCAGTGGCCATTATTTCACACTTGGTTTTTAATATTTCCTTCTTAAACTTGTAAATGCACAAAGCAAATATCACACTTCTCTACTATAAGTCTTTGATTGAAAAAATCCTGTTTCACACTTTTAAAAATCACAGTCAACAATCAGTATGCATTAATACATACAAATTAATAAATACATTTAATCCTTCATGTAGTAAAAACATGACACTTTGTGAAAAAACACTAATCCAAATCTATCTTCATCAAAAGGTTCCAGACTTTGATCAACAAAGTAAATAAGACAATACAATCATAAGTTACTTCTTAAGTTCATGTGATTTATTAAAGTTAATAAAGATATTTGATGAAAACTCTTGTTGTACAGTACACAGTGAAACACAGTGATGGTATGAAATGCCCAGAAGGAGTTCAGCTTATATACCTGTTACAGGCACATTAAAGCTACTTCACACCTGTATTCAATACTCAAACTTAATTATGACAGTCCCTAAATGCAGGAAAAGGGAAAGACTGCTTAGCAATTAGAGAATATAATTGAGGGTCAATTAAAGTGTGATTGATTAGAAATAATGTGCTATTGGTCTACATTAAATTGTAATAATGGATGGTATAATTCCTGACTGATTTAATTATTAGGATTTCATTCATAATCTAATTGGCAAAAATATGTTACCATATCCTAGTCTACTTATTTGTGTGAATTAGTAATTTAATTAGACTGCATTAGGAGTTTAAAATTATCATGACTTTTATTTGTAGATTATCACTAGGACTGATATGAGAATTTGTGTTTTATATTTGTTTCAAATGGAATTACTTTAGGTATGTTTTTATATAATTTATTATATTAATTTTTATTTAATTTTAAACTTTCTTTTACACTCAAGTTGTTTTTGTTCAAAGTATACTGATATTTTAAATCAAGAGATAGGTTTACACCTTGCTCACATACAACAAATCTGCAGCAGACAAAAAAGCAAACATCAAGGCAAAAATATGGAAAATCTCTTTAAAATAAATGAAAGTATAATAATTCAAAGGTGAAACATTATGACAAAAGGAGAAATTGTTCATCAGGTACATATTCAATACTTTGCTACAATATTTCTAGAAGCTGTTTGCTGAACGTGGTTTAATGTTTGTCTTCAAGTGAAAAAGCATGTCTAACATAAAATACTTTCATTAATAGAGATTAATTTGCCTAGATGTTTGAAAAAATGTCTGCTTTAAATTTGTTGTAGGAGGGAATGGGTTATTGATGCTGAAATATTTGGATTATAACTTATATAAAGTATTAGGGGAAAATGTATTTACTGAAAGCAGAATGGAAAATACTAAAACAATTTGAAAAAGATCTTGTTAAACACTTGAATAAGTCACAAAATGTTAAATTTTGTTTTTCTGGCCCTCATGTAGACACATTCTGATGCATCTGCATCCACAACTTTTGAAAACATTGTTTTCCACAAATGTTTTCAACTCTCTTCAATAAATAAATTTTCATTTGTAGAATTTTTCCTGTTTTTAACTATAAACTTTCAAACTTGTCTGCTACCAATATTTTTTACACCTCAAAAGTATGAAATTCTTTGGTTGCCATTTATTTATTTTTTCTCTCTCTCTCCTCTTCCAACCTCTTTCACATGACATTATGTGTATTTAATTTGTAAGATATATTGTTATTTTCATGTGTCTCATTTTG
>JAUELF010277784.1:0-10571 GCA_031471495.1 Clinocardium nuttallii | reverse complement strand
TGCGCAATTGTGGTGTGAAAATAACAATTCTTGATTATTGTTATTACACCGGTGAAATAACAAAAATCGACGATTATAAATTTTCTTTCACCGAGATATCCTTATCTGTGATGGATAGAAATGTAATACATGTAGATACTCAAACGAGCTGAAACACATGAGTGAGTTAATGATTAAACCTTTAGAAGAAATACGAAAATTCTTACAGAAGACAAATGAACTAAGTCAGGCGAAAAGGGGTATTTCTTTGCACTTGATACATCTCGTTTTGTCTTCAAACAAAAACGCTTTTGAAGACAATCTAAGGACAGTCTTACCTTGGTTATGACGTTCGCCTTTTGAGCGGCGGGAGAGTCTCCAGAGTGGTTCGATCCCCACTCGGGTCACTTTAATCAAAGTCGTCGGCTACATATTCGTGGATTAAAGGATGTTTGTTGGCTTTTGCCGAAGACTTCATTAGTTAGTGCACTACAAAGTTTTCGCATTGCATTCTTGTACTTTGATTTTTCATTTTCACATTGATTTAATCTGCTTAATAGCGTGTAATTGATGCCATGTACGATTTCATGTCCATATCTGCTGGGTTAACAATACTCTGTCCTTGTTAAGTGGTTGTAAATCGTATCATTTTTATCGAATACACGACTCTGCGAAGTCCTTGATACGTGGTTGTAAATCGTATCATGTTACCGAATACACGACTCTGCGAAGTCCTTGATAAGTGGTTGTAAATCGTATCATGTTATCGAATACACGACTCTGCGAAGTACTTGATAAGTGGTTGTAAATCGTATCATGTTATCGAATACACGACTCTGCGAAGTACTTGTTAAGTGGTTGTAAATCGTATCATGTTATCGAATACACGACTCTGCGAAGTCCTTGTTGACTCTGCGAAGTACTTGTTAACTCTGCGGGCAGCTGTCCCCAAAACTGGTAAAAAATGGTTTCCTCTTTTGACTATAAGGGTTGCGGTGATATATCATTACAACTTATTTACCTGTGTCAGGTTCAATACAATTTCGATTAGTTCTGGTGAAAAACTCAGGGTACTCCGTAATATATATGAAATACTGTTGAAAACGGTGTAGATCACCATACAAACAAACAAACAAACTAATTATCAGAAGTTAAATCTAGTGCAATTCCAAATGTTGGCGGACAGTGAAGACTCTGATGAGATTGCACGTTTGCATGTACACGCATGTTCGAGTGTTCACCGTTCGTATATCCAATCAGACTCCCTGTTATTGCCAGACGCGGATAACTCATTTTAAATTGATATACAATAGTTAACCCTTTCTCCGACATCCTGGTACTTTCGGACGCACCTGGAACAGACGACGCTTGTAAAATATTGTGAGAAAAGGAGAAATTGTCCATAATGAGCAATTACTTATTTGGCTGAAATGTTTTCAACTCTTTATATAACTATCTATTTTTTTTTAGAAAGATATATTCACCATTTGTATCCAGATGATTTCAAAGTTGCAAATAGTTTGAGTGTGTAGGAAAGGGCTAAAGCTGAACTTTTTAAGTGAGTTGCATTGATCTGACCTTTCACAAAATTTCTAAGATTGGCATATATTGGTATGTTTTATAACTTGATAAATAGATACATAATTCAAATCTGTTTAAGACGAAAACAGGTATGCATTAAAATTAACATTGCACACTGAGCATTCGGGTGGCGTGTCTAAGTTACAAGCTGTAATATGGTTGATGGAGCGACAAGTCGGGTTAGCACGTACATATATACGTACTGTTGCGCACTATTTAATTAAAACCAGACCTTTACTTCGCTAATAGGAAGTAAACGGTAAACGCTCGTGTATAGCTGATGCCTATTATAGGTCGTCTCAGATTGACATCTGTATCAGCCACTCCAAGCCAATAAAATCGTTAGGTATCGATAGGGATACAATCCATATAAACGCACGAGATAGGGTAGCGGTGATGGCCGAGCGTTGGTTGCTGTTTCGTGCCATTTCATTGGACAGAAACATGAGACATGTTCATGACTATTTACATATTTAAATATATATGATCAATTTGAGACGACGTTTTATGCGGTGTCAATAGATCCAATAAATGCATAGCAAGCAAAGTAGTTTCGTCTTATTTTAATGAGATTGAGTAACACCACTTATTTCATCATCTCTACACATGTAGAAAAACCTGAGCTGTTCCCTCTTACCTTGAAATAAACAAACACAAAAACAACAACAACACTAAAACAATTCGTACAACTCTCGTCTGACACGACGTAAATCCAACATCGCGTGCTATTTGGTCTTGGAAGTAAAAGTCTAAAAAACTTGCGTGAGGGATATGGAAACTGACTTTTATTACTACGGGTGTCTATATATTACATGTAAATGACTCTTGGTCCCCTGTGCACCTTAATATAGATGGTTACTTATTGCGATAGTTAAAATTGGCCTGTTTGATTTTTTTTAAATAATTATTAGATATGAAAAAATGGAAGATTATTGCACAGTAGAAAATATCTCCACAATATCTGATGCCAATGCATAACATGTCGTCTTTGCCATGTCAAGTGTTGATGACTTGATGAATTTTATCCTGCCTAAAAACTGTATTATACTAGTGAATATATCACAGTTTCGCGTAACCATACATGGCGAATTTAACACGAATGCTGGAGACCCGAGAATTGATTTTGGCGAGGAAAAATATCAAAACGTGTTATATAAACCGATATTTCACGACCAATAAAATATATTCCCCTCCGGGATGACAACACTTGTCACATTTATTTTATCAAAATATATCTTATAGTAGCAAAAGAAATTAATTCTTCCAAGAAATATATGAAACTGTTGTCTTAGATAGGTGGATATGTCTGTTGTTCTTGATAAACAGACAGTTTTATTTATTGGCCGGTGCTTGAGTAAAAGTTCAAGTTAACATTTCCGAACAGTCTTGGTCCAGATTAGACTTTCCACCCGCTCCGTCTTATCATAACCTACACACATCGACTGAAGCTTCTTACAAGCTTATTAAGTAATACGTGAACCCTTTACCTCATACGACAATTCTGCAGCAGACTACTTTAACCATTTACCCTCATACGACAATAATGCAGCAGACGACTTTAACACTTTACACTCATACGACAATAATGCAGCAGACGACTTTGTCAACATATGTTGTCAAAAGATAGAAAATCTCTATAATTGTGGCAAAAGGGAAATTGAACGTTTTGTGCCTTTTTTTCTTTTGTCACAATGTTTTTAAAAAGCTGTCTGCCGCAGAGGCGTCAGAAAGTGTCTGTATGAGGGAAATGGTTAACAGTGTAAATCTTGTTCAATGGTGTTCGCACGAGCCAACTTGTACGTATTTCTATGCACGAGCTCCTTCTGTCAGTCATACATGAGCCCTCCCGCGAGAAAACCAACAATGTGGTCTCTGTGTAAAGTGTCGACTATGAGCAGCCTAAGCATGACGCGCAGGCTAACCCGGACATACACGTTTCACCTGCTGTGGATTTTTTACACTTCAGAAATCATTTCTCTATACCTATCCCTCGGAGACGGAATGTATCGGACCGGATCAGTCTGCGCGGACAGCGCAGGCTGATCTGGTCGATAAATTACGCAGACGCCGTAATGTTGAATTTCTCGCGGGACGGCTCAACTATTGCAGGATTTTCTCAGGGATACATTGCATGATTCCAACGTGAGTCGGATGTACGTATGCTGATTAAACCCTTTCACTGCCAAATTTCATAAAGTCGATTATTCCGTGTTGAAAAATGGACAACTTCAATTTTCGTCTAACAGGAAATATAGTTCAAATGTATGTCTCAGTGGCAAACAATTTAGATTTCAGGATAGTGAAGGTTGTAACGAGCCGTCTCAGCTAAATCTACTTTGTTTGTAAAAGTCTTCAATTGCCTTTGACAGCGAAAGATTTAAGTGACATATGCTTGGGAAAGAAAAGATACATCCAGTTATTTGTGATACAAACATGAACATTTTTCCTTTTCCATAACGTTCTCAAATACCCTCTACCTTAAGTTATTTCAAGTCGCTGAGAAATGTTTGAATAAAATTCGGCGTCATTTAATTATCATGCATTCCCGACTTTAACAAACAAGTAAAAAAGTCTGGACTATACCTCACATCCACACAAAACGATAACAATGTTGATTGTTTGAATCAGATACATATCTGGTTCCTGGATAGTCAGTCAGTAATTGCTCCGCTTGGTGCTGGCAGATCCCGCCGATTGGTCTCCGTCGCATGTGCTTTAAACCCAGAACCTATTGGTTTATTGAATGATTAATATTTAACACCTTCTCCATATTAACATATTTTCAGGCACATCACGGCGGCAAGTTCAGATACAAGTTGTACCTATTTGTTTCCTTGCTTTCAGACCAGTACTCCTCACAACATACTTTCAAAGCAACTGACTGCGTTTCCGAATTGAATTTTAGCTCGTTTTGTGGAAAACGAAACATGTTTGTCAGAGTTACTTTAGTCAAACGACCTGGAGAATGTCGGCCGAGCTGGGGTTCGAACGAACAATCCCTGGATTGACATACCGTGTCGCTATCAACAGAGGCCATGGAGCTTGGCCGGAATCCTTTGATAACAAGGCCGTTGCTCTAACCTTGAGATAATTTCACACACACAATTAGTAATTTCATCGAGCAAGATCAATTGCCATGTTCCCCTATTTACGGATACACTAAAGATCAAATTGAATTAGGCCATATGCAGTTATGCACAGTCAGGACTGTCTGCATATACATGTATGTACTATTCACGTCTATGAGCGGTGATCCGCGAAAACCAATGTAAACGTAATTGTAACACTTATGGTAAAGGAGCCCCGTCTACGAATCCAACAGAAAAAACCCAAATGGAAATAATTTCTAGGCGAGTTAGAACTGGATCTACACTGTTTGCATTTGCTTAACGGTTGGTTTTCCTAAGAGCGCTATTCAAATTCATCCTCTCACAAACAAGCATAGATCCACTGATTGTACGTCAATGGAATTTAAAATGAGATTATACGAAACCATAGAGTCAACAATAGCACCCCACAACGCTAGACGAGGCTGATATATAATCCCTCACATTCCTTGTCATGTATGTAGGTCATATAGATGTCACTTTGTAACATAAATATATCTTATACGAACAAACATGACACGATATAAAATTGAATCTGTCTAACAACATCACCGATATAACACATGGAGCCGTCCCGCGATAAAACCAGCATAATGGCCTCTACGTAATGGACCGATCCAGATCAGTTTGCGCAGTCCGCACAGACTGATCTGGGCCGACACATTCCGTCTCTGGGGGATAGAGGTCTAGGGGGATGATTCATGAAACAGAACATCAAAGGAGGCGAAAAGTGAATATCCGGATTAGCCTGCGCGGCATGCTTAAGTTGATCCGGCTCGATACTTAACGCGAAATCCACATTGCTGGGTTTCTCGCGGTACGGCTCAATTATGTAGCCTTAAATTGATAGGTATTGTTTTCCCTCCTTTGCGCCCGGGATTTTTGAGTTAGTATTACGATTGACTCGTTGATGTCAGGATGGATGGATCAATACATGTGCTGTTAGTGCCGGGATATAACTTGAATATTGGTCACAGAGGCGTAAAACACAATACAAAGAAACAAACACACATCTGGGACGGTTTGTAAAGAGATAGATCACATATTAAATTATTAAACAGCTTCAAGTGCAAATATTAAACGCTGAATCTGATATATTCAGATAAAATACAATCTTCAATAAAATGCGGTTGTCGAACTCAAATTCGATTTTATTTCCCAACTGTCACATACGTTTGTAATATGCTATATTAATGCTTTGCCTATCCAAAAATGGCCTAGAGGTTATTATCGTAGTTGTAGTAACTATGAATTAGGATTGATTGATTGATTGTTTTCAACATATGTGTAGTTATATCACGGCGTTACTACTGGTCCATTTTTCCTGACACCAGCCAGTCAGTCGTGATGACAATGACACGTCTTTATTCAGAAGTAATTAGGACACCATAACACATAACATAATATTGCCAATGCTAACCCCACAACCCTGAGCGCCAAGGAGGGCAGTCGTTTCCACCATTTTGATAGTTTTTGGCATGACCCGACCGGGGATCGAACCGCGACCTCCAGCACCCGAGGCTGACGCTCTACCACTACACTACCGAGGCTGCTATGAATTTAGAACTATTTCTTATTTATCGACAAATCATATTGTAACATTACGTTTATATAACACATCTGTATGTATCTAGCATTAGATATTACATACTTAAATTCAATAAACAAATTAACATTGAACAGAATACAAATGTGTGGATAAGAACAGTCAGTCCTTTCCGAGAAGTTGACGATGGGATATATACATATAAGTCATATTTGAAATCAATATAAATTTGAGCTTGGAAAGTTCTGAAAAACGTTTACACTGTACACTGTGATGTCAAACTAGAGAGCAAATACGGTCCTAACTCACACTACACCACTTTATTGGATTAGTGGCTAAATGTGGTCGCCATCTGTTCGTGAAATAGATTATACTCTTTGCTGAACTAAATTATGAAACAGCTGTAGGCAGGAATATACCGTGACTGAGTGGTTAGCGTGGGGTAGTTGAAGCCGAGCGTCCAAGGTTCGATTCCCGCGCGCAGCGGTCGTTTGAGATTGCGCTTGGGCAAGGCAAATTTATAATATTTGTACTGGTGTGTTAGTTTCAAATGTTCGATCCCTGGTCCCATCGGTCCTGCTGATGTGCAAGGCTTCATTCAATAATCTAGTCACGATCGGATGTCAGAATTTTCGTTTTGTTGATCGTCATCTCTTACTGTTTAAACCCTTTCGGTGCCAGAGGCAATTAAAAGCTTTTGCAAACAATGCAGATTCAGATGAGACTCTGGCTCTCCTGAAATATGCAATATGTGTCACTTACACATACAATGTAATCAAAATTGGAGGGATCCAATTCTAAGCACGGACGAGTCGACTTTTGAAATCCGGCAGTGAAAGAGGTTATGTAACGATTTTTACAGATTTACTGTTATTTTAATCCATAAGTCTATTGTGGCAGACGATCTTTTTCAGATTTATGTAATGATAGACATACATCAGAAAAAGAGTAAATGGGTAAAAGGCGTCGTGTTCATCTATATTTAATGATGTTGCCTATTTTAGCATCATTCTTCGCAGGGAGTATACACCATTTCGAGATACCTTACATTACAAACTCAACCCTTCCCATATCCAACAAATCTGCAGCAGACGCCCTTAAATACTATCTGTGCAAAACCGCTCTACTTAGGAAAGGTATGATTATTGAATGGAATTGAAAACGTTATGACGAAAGACAAAAATGCCATAACGATCAATTGCTTCGTTTGCCTTTTCAAAATTCGTCTGTTGTAGATTCGGTGAAATCGTCTGCAAGTGGGAACGAATTAATGTATACGGTATCATGTTCTTATCCACGATTTCACCCAAATGAGAGTTATTTTGGTAGTATAATTATCACTGAAGTGATCATTTTGACGATTACTGTTCTAGGGAAACTTCAGGAGTTGAAGGTTAAATTACGCCAAATACATCC
The DNA here is from genome assembly GCA_031471495.1 of Clinocardium nuttallii. NCBI lineage: Eukaryota > Metazoa > Mollusca > Bivalvia > Cardiida > Cardiidae > Clinocardium > Clinocardium nuttallii. Next base: position 2,942 of record JAUELF010277784.1, on the reverse strand, counting down.
GAGACTTTATAGTCCCTAAAATCAACTTTGTTTGCGTAGAAATGAGTGTATACCTTCACCATACTGTATGGAACGCTTTAACTGTCTTATAATGACGATTATTATACTATTGTGTGCACACTTTGTTATGGTGTGTACATACTTTATTATGTTGTGTAATACTTTATTATGATGTGTACATACTTTATTATGGTATGTGTATTGTTTATTTTATTTTATGTGTTTGTGCGTTTCTTATTATGTTATATAGCTCGTCTATTATACTAAGTGCACTCATTTTTATGTTTTATGATAGTTTTATAGTCTTATGTGAACTTTCTGTTATGGTGTTATTCTGTTACATGTATGAAGGCGCATATAATTTATTCAATTCTGTTTTTTAATAAAAGGTTCACATATATAGACTAATACTCGTCATTATAAGACAGTTGAGGCGTTTCATAATAATGCATTGATTATATGACATTGAGTTAAAATAAAATAACGTTAGAGGTTACAATACACTAAATACATTCCTTCTTTGTTTCCATGTAAATCGACCGGTTTCAGCCATCAATTGTCACACTTTCTAAGCGTTTCTCATATAGAACACCATATATCATTGAAAAGAGTTACCTCTTAGCTTTAAAACAATCCAAAGAAAATGTGGGGTCATGTATTATGCAAGAAAGAACTCACCAGGCGAAAATGGTTACCGTCATTTTCGACAAAATAGGCCCCGGACAAACCGGTGTTTAGCATTCTTTACTTTCACTTTCAAACAAGGTCAAAATACTAAAAGTGATTAAATCAATCAGTTCCAGTGCATCTTATACACATTCACAATGCAATTCAATACATACTGGTGATGATATACACTCATTTCTACACAAACAAAGGTTTATTTAGGGACTTCTGTAATGTAGATAAAAATGTCCGCGGATGTGTTTAGCGTAATTTGACCTACATCGTCTGATCTTGATTAAGAAAGCTAAACCAGACGTAAATTATACCAAAGAGATTGATGGATTATCCCTGTAGATTAATGAGGAACGGTTTAGAGCAGGCTGTCTTTAGCGTTAGGTGGCATAGGTGTCATATCATTAACGGCATAGAATATGTTTACAGCTTAAAGCATGACTATCGTGCATTATGTCTATTTATATACTATAATTTGCAATGAAATAAGTATTCGGGCAGAAGTTAATTCAGATAAACGTTATTTATTAGCGAGTATATTTAATGATAGTATATAATTGATGATTTTTAAGAAAAAATTGGTGTCCATTGAATAATACTATCTGCGTTTAAGTGTAGGTTCGTTTTAACGTAAGTTCTCTTCGTAGTGTCGTCTCTTTGTCATTTATTTATCACCGTTTAAGTCAAAATTGTCCAATACTTTAAAACTGGTAGTAATCGCTGCCCTACATGTAGCTCATGTGTTGTGGGGTTAACATTACGACTGTCTGGCTTGTGTAAGGATGAACGAATTAGTAGTACTTGTAACGCACCAAGGACAAGCCGAGATATAAGATAAGATAATGTTATTATAGTGACATGGTGACACGTACAAAATATGAAGTAAAACGAAACATCAAGCAAAGACACCCGGCCATGTTTGGCCTATCAGTCACTTTAACATATCTACATAATGAATTGAAATAATGTTGAAAGCGACGTAATACACGAAACAATACATGACTCAATAATTGTTCATCCATAAATCCTGCACTTCATGTGCCTAAGTTTTAATCTTAAATACCAGAGTGGACTGCAATGTGACATCTCAGTTGTTTTTATTTTATTTTTAACTTTTTTATGTTAAATAAATGTGATTATCCTCGAATGCAATTGACACCAACATTACTTCTCCGTACACTTGTGTTACTACATGCACTATAGTACAACTTGTTAAAGTACTACTTCCTATAGAAATAATACACAATAGCATAGATTATCACACACTATTACTGCTGCCACTACTTACAGATGATAACAAAAATAATAAAAATGGATAACAAAATAATTGAAAATACCTGTATTCCGGTAAGACAATTCAACGAAACAAAATTGTGAACAGTTGATATCTTACCAACAAGACTTTATATGCGAACCACCTACGCAGTATGAGCTATACATTATCATTATATGCGAACCACCTACGCAGTATGAGCTATACACTATTATTCTATATCTTAGAGAACGAGCTGCGATTGGCTCTTAGGAATGTCCGTAACTTTAACATATATTGGTTCTTCGACGTAAAACTAGTGTTGCTAAACGAGTAAAATTTGGACAAAAGAACTAAGATTATTGTGGTACGTTAAAATGCTTGTCAAAGTATCGTCATATTTCATTAATGTAACCGCTTTCTCAGACAGACATATATCAGTGGGTACCTAAAGCCCACCCTCCGCCCTTATAAGACACTTTGATGGTACATAAAGCCCACCCTCCGCCCTTATAAGACACTTTGATGGTAACTAAAGCCCACCCTCCGCCCTTATAAGACACTTTGATAGGTGTTTTTTTTATATAATTTTCTAATGGGTATCTAATTAGCATATTAATGCTCTATTCATTCCGTTAAAGGGAGGTTATTTACGGAATGAGCCGTATCCTTGTTGGGTTTACCCAACAAGAAAACATAAAAGGAAAGTACCCAACAAATGCCCTTCCGTAGGCATGTCTGTCTGTCTGTCGTTTCTCGCTTTCTCTTTCATTATCTCGTTCTCTCTCTCTCCCACCCTTTTACGACCAAATGTATGTTTATATGTCTGCCTTTCCGTTTGTCTTTCTGTATCTATTCATGTTTGTTCGGCGTTCTCCTTCTTTCTGTATGCCTCTCTCGGTACGTGTGTGTCTTTCGTTATATATATCTTTACCTATCTCTCTCCCTCTCTCTCTCTCTCTCTCTCTCTCTCTCTCTCTCTCTCTCTCTCTCTCTCTCTCTCTCTCTCGCG
>JAUELF010277783.1:0-19579 GCA_031471495.1 Clinocardium nuttallii | reverse complement strand
ATATCTTGTTAACACTCTGGAAGCCACATTTATGGCTTGAACATATTGAAACTGTGTTAGAATGTTTGTCTTAGTGATATCTAGGCCATATTTGAAACTGGGTCATGTTCGGTCAGAAACTAGGTCACTAGTTAAAATTTAAGTAATATCTTGTTGACATTTAGGTGAGCGATCCATGGCCATCATGGCTCTCTTGTTTACATTTGCTTTCGGGATGCCCAAATTTGTAAGTTGTAACACTGTAATGGGTTTGGGATATACATATCAACAGGGACATGAAAGTATCCAACTTTCAAAGATCCTAGGTAAAATAGCAGTATTAAAAGTAAGAATCAAGGTATTCGTTGGTGTTGTCCCTGTAGGAAGTCATTCTCCTGACATGGACGACCAGTTGGTCGGCCAGTTCAGAAGCAATTTCCTCCTCCGAAACCCCTTCAATATCTGGGCATCTTATACGTCCTTTATATGTGTTAAGAGTATTATGGGCAGGGCATTTTGCAGAGATGTTAACAAACGTTTTTAGTTTCAGAAGGTTCCCAACCCCGATAAGGAGAGCACCCGATTTCAACTTTTTAACATACTTTGGTGAGCCTGCAATTGAAATAAGACACTTTTCGATAACGAAAGGCGAAAGCGCAGATAAAGGATGTTAAGCTAAGTTCGATTCAATGAGAAGAAAGCGTGTTTGATGTGGTCTTGTCCTTTGGTTTGTCGATCTCGGGAGTCCCGAGTCTTATTTCAGTGCGTGTTCGTTTTGTTTGTTCGAGGATCCATGTTTTTTTAATTTATTTTTTTATTTTACCCCACCCGTCACCGAATCCAACAAGGGAACACGATACATGGAGCTGTAATCCAGCTCCTCGTGTTAGGGGTACGCAGTAGGTATACTTAGATACCGCGAATAAGTCGGTGCGACAAGCAAGAACATGGAGGTGTCCGCAAAATCGGGGATCCGCCATGCAAGTCAGTGACCCGACCAAAACATCCGCGCTACCCAATTAGCCTATAACAGAACAGGCACAATAACTTGTTAACTTTATGCAAATTAAATATGACACATATAATATAAATTTAGGTGTGTACGTAATGAATGAAAAGAGCTGATTGAATATTTTCAAGTGAAAAAGAACAAAATTTATAGGTAGATACATGCACAGATATTTATGAAATTTTATGAAATTTTAACACCATTACATTTAACATACATGTATTGTAGGGGAAGAAAAAAAAGTGTCTAATACATGCCCAGCCGATTGCACTAGACCGGGTTCATCTAGGCTCCCGTTTACACCGAAGCAGAATTGTTGTATGTAGGATACGGTTAACAAGGACCGATACATCACGGAAGGGTTCACATCTTAGACTTGACACGTTGTTATTAACGCAATTTATCGTAAACAAAAACTCGTCAGTAACTAGGCCTCATCGGTTTTTCTTGTGGATGGGATAAAAGACTATGTTCTCGTTTTATTCTTTTATACGGGGTTTTCAGAAATGGCAATTCTATTCTTGTAAATAAGTGGATTCCTTGATATTATTTTTTCAGAATCGATGGCTTTGAACTTATATGAGAAAAGCGAACCAACGGTTTAAACTTATGTAAGTGCAGTTAGGATACAGAGTTAAACTATTTATCGAAATAATAATTGCAAATGTTGCTTTTTACGACATTGGATTCCATCTTTTGAAGTTAATTCGATAATGAAAACGCCATGCGAAACAATTAGTTTGCCTTCTACGCTTATCTCTCCTTCTCTCTCTCTCTCTCTCTCTCTCTCTCTCTCTCTCTCTCTCGGTAACAATAGTGTTGAAGTGAACAAATATATCAGAAAAGGAGATATTAACAAAGTTTGAGTTACATCCGTTTTGTACTTAAACATTGGACAAGTAAAGATTTTAATTTCATGCAGAAGGGTTGTAACTCATCTAACATTGTAGAAAAGACGTATCTTTTCACAAAAAGAACATTTAACTATTAAAGAATCATTTAAGCAAGTTAAATAATACTTTTGGAACTAGATAATGACTAGACTTGGGAGAAACTTAAAAAAAGCAATTTTTCAATTTTAGCTCCAGTTGACCTTGTGTCATGGCGAATTGTCCGTCATGCGTCCCTAACCACTTGGCCGATATGGTTGAATCCTATAGGAAGCATCCTCTCCTATATTTCTTCAATTTATGATCCATCCCAAATTTATGTTTCCACTGCAACCGAAAGGAATTCTTTAGTGAATACTTAAAACATCTTCTTCTTTGAAAGTGTCGGGCCGCTTTTCAAATAATTTTGAAGAAATATTCCTTGGGTGACCCTAAATAAGATTCCTTTAAGAAATGTTAATTGGTTAAAAAAACATGGCCGGCAGGGGGGCGTGGCTATAGTGAAACCCTAAAACAATTTCTTCTCCGATAATGTTCAGCCGATTTTCAAATAATTTTGTAGAACTGTTTAATGGGTTACCCCCTCTAGATTCCCTCAAGCTATGCTAAAAAATCTTCTCTGAAAATGTCAGGCCGATTTTCAAATAATGTTGTAAAAATATTCCTTGAATGAAACTTCTATCAGATTCAAACCATGTTGATTGGTTGAAAATCATGTCTGTCATGGCAGGGCTGATTTGCTTAATATGGCTATAGTGACAACTTAAAACATATTCTCCTAAATCATTTGGCCGATTTTCAAATCATTTTGCAGAAATATTCCTTGGGTGACACTCTACAAACTTCCCTTAAGTCATGGTGGTTGGTTAAAAAACATGGCCTCCAAGGGCAGGGCTGTTCGAGATATATGTGTTGCCTTCTGGCAACAATGTTATATCAACTTGTTTAAAGTGACACATTCAGTTGTCAAAATGATTGTTGTTTTGTCCTAGATTTTTCCATTGCAAATTTGAAATCTCATTTAGCTGCGATTTTCTTATTATACAGGTGATATGGAAAAGTACTTAGAACATGAGATAAACACTAACAATAAGACGAACATCAAGTTTGGTTAAGGGTGTAACACTGCTTGTATTAATTAAATTTGAACTTTCTTAGGAAATTTGCTTCCTAAACTTTAAACCCTATCCCACATACAACACATGGGAACAAAACCAAAATAAGACCAGCCTTCGGCAATTTTATATCAAAGAAGAATCACAACAGAATTTACCATCTAATTTCTTAATTATAATTACTCTCCTGTGTGACTTAAAAGCAAACCAGGAAACCCTGATAAGGCTACACAGAATGGGTCACAAATTACTGAAGGTAGATTTTCATGTGGTGGCTCCTGTGTTTCTTTTAAGAAGTGCTTGTTTACTTACATGTACAATCTAAACTGATGTGTATTACTTTCCTTAAAACTAGTTAAAATAACATGTATACAACAGTTTAAGTTGAAACAACATTTTAAAAATCAAATAAATGAAGCAAACAACCTGTTCATATGGAAGAAGTAAAAATAAAGCATGATGTGCTTTTGGTATAATATCATTCTAACAAAGATTCAATACATCTGAATAGTTTGTCTTTGGTATAGGTACAAATAGCTCTCTCAACTGAATCAATTGTATTTTGCTGGGATCAATGTTAGCAAGGCGTGACCTGTGATAAAGATCAACTGAAAACTTGACTATCAAAGTCTGTCCGGTATTGAAAATGATCAGGTGGTGATGGCATCAAAATCAAGACTTAATTGGAATTCCAATAGACCTTTTCATTGTCAGAATTACATTATAATTTTTTTATTTGACTTGAAATTTTCTTAAAATCTTAACATTACATGGTTGCCTCTATCTTGCTGTTCTGACAACAGCTGTCCGTTGATATGTTTGTATACACAGGGATGTTCCCGCTTGCATTTTTTTTGCGGCATGAATTTAATCACCCTCAGTTAAATACGGGCCTTTTTCAAGGTATTGGTGTATAATTGACTTGAATTTAAATTTATTCAAAGTACAATAGCATTCTTATAGCTATTTTTCTTCTGTGAGACACAATTGTCACTGTAGAAGATCAAATTTGTTATCAAATCTTCAGCCGTTTTACTTATAAATTCGTACAGACATGAGGCTATTCCATATGCTCCTCTTTTTCCATATAACGCAATGCCAAGTCGAATATTAAGAACTTCATTTCATTATCTTTTATATACTCTTCCCCTAAATATAAAGTGCAAGTATATTCACCATCTGAAATTTCCTCAAAACAACTAAATGAGCTATCAGTCATTGTTACTTATTTCATTCTTAATAACAATGTTTTGTTTATGTAGCATTACTTTTGCAATTTCAAATGGGTCATGAGCCTGAAAATTAAGTGAACTGAAAAAGCCAATTTTAGAATAAATGAACATAGTTCAGATATATCAGTGTGCTCAGTAATACAGGAAGCTCCATTTACTGCCATCATGCATAATTCATCTCGACTGTGAGTCAAAGAAGTATAATATTTCAGAAACAGAAGCATATTCTGGTGGTATCTCGTTAAAACATAAATATTTTCCATCATCAGCAATTTTCAGGTATGTTTCATCTCCTTTTGCAAGACTATTATTAAAGTATTTTGTGTCCCAAAATCTAGGTGGAGTAGAATAGTGGCTTGTAAGGAGTTCAGAACGCACCATTTACGCAAATATACGTAGTTGCGTACACATTGTCCCAAGTACTCCAAATTAAAAAAATAATCAAATCTGCAATACAAACTTAACATGGGGGTAGGTAAGTATACAACAACCGAGCTGGCTTGACGTAACATGACAAATGCAACACATATTACTATCTCAAAATTACATTCAATCATGTCCTTGTATTAGCATCCTTTATGTAGATATAGATTCGTGCTTAATATTTAGAATATGACAAACATTCATGACATAATTCAAATGACCTAAATTTTGCTTGAACTTATCTCGCGATATTTAAAAATTGCTGAAGTTTAATTGTTAAAACCATCGTTCCACCTTATCCGGACATATTGCAATGCACACAAGCTGAACCTGTGTATTATCCATGCATGCAGGTAACCGCTTGTTCGGCACGTGTCCCAAAACCACAGTTAATTGTTGCTGAAAAGGGCACTGAATAAGTTGGAACCATAACGACTGGGGAAAGGGTAGCCTAGTAACTCTATGCTGTGCCGTAAATGCTACGTAAAACACCATTCCTCCGATTTTTTGGTTTCCAAGAACTCATTTTAAAGAACATTTAATTCGTGACAGTCTGGGTGGCTGTGCTGGTAGTGCCAAATCGTCTGGTTAGATGACTGCGTATAATTTCCATCTGTTTTCTGCAGCACTTTGTTACCCATGTCACACCATCAAAGGAAACCCCGGTTCTTTTACTTCATGACAATCATTACTCGCATATTGCCGTGGACATTCTCCATTTTGCCAAGAACAATGAAATTGTCACGTTGAGTTTTCATACGCACTGTAGCCACAAGTTACAGCCATTGATTGGACGGTTAACACGGAATTCTTGAATGAGGCCAAAGCCAGGCAAATGCATCACCACAATGTCATACTGTAAGGCATACTTGGCCTAAAATAACAATATCGTCAAATACTTTGACGTATCAGGCATTTACCCACAAAGCAAGGACGAGATAGTTCTAGATCCATATTTTGCTCCCTCATTTGTCAGACTACAACCACATATAGAATGCAACGAACCTCGGAATCTGATCAAAATGTTAGTTGTGAAACAGATACAAATTAGTGAAATTACAAACTCGAAATCGTGCTAGTAGATACTACACCTTCTCCAACAGGTAATACGCCAGACGAGGCTGCAGTTGATGAAAACGCACTCCGTGTAATAGGGTTCATAACAGGTCTAGATTATGAGAGGGGTGGATGCCGTATCCTTTGCAGATGCAACAATAATTGTCGATAATCTTTAAAGATTGAAAAGGAGAGATTGCTCTGTAATTGTAGTACACTTTGGTTCACTGAATATTGGTGGCTGTGAAATCTTTAACTTGTTATATACAAAGCAGCATGTGATTGTCAATACATATTAATTTGTGTTAGTTTAATCAATCTTAGTAGTGTAAGCCTTAAATCAGACAACGCCTTATTATGAAGAAATATAGCTGTAATATTGAAATTCACAATTTTTATGGAACAAAACGACCCTATTTTTCACAATTTTCCTGCGGACCATTTCAGAATTTAGGTAAAACAAATCGTTGAAGTATCTCATTGATATGATAGCAATGTCAAAATGACATATTATAGTTGCCACATTGTGCCTAAATAAGAAAGTATTATCTACTTTATCACCCTGTTTAACTCTTTCCTACATATAGACGCGTTTTAGAAACATTGCGGCAATAGAAGAAATTGCTCGTACTATTTAATCGACTGTATAAAGCAAAAGTAAAAAAATAAATAAAAATACAATCTTCTGAAACCTGAACACAGACTTGTGCATTTTCAGATTATATTTAACAAAAATATACCCACAACAGCACTGTACAGTTTATTCTTTTCTATTATGGCTGTCAAGATAAAAAGTAAGTTTCCACAAATATATACTATTTCTGATGCATCTTTAGCAGACGGCATTTGAAACAAGAGGGCCCTAGACTGCTCATCTGATTTTTCTTCATTTTACCAATATGTTTCCTACCTTGGCTTGGCTTGTCGAAGAAATCTGAGAGGTCAACCTAGGAACAATTCTAGTAAATCTTTTAAAAATCGGCCAGACACTTTTGGAGAAGATTTTTAAGTTTCCACTCTAGTCATATAAGGCATTTTGCCCAACCACCTGGTGGCCATTTTTTTCAACCAATCTGATAGTGGGTCACTTAAGGAAGATTTCTACAAACTTATTTGAAAATCGGCCTGACACTTTCATCGGAGAAGATCTTTTTTTGAAGTTTCAGCCCAATTGACCCACTGGTTACGGAGAAGATGTTGAGGGACGACGGACAAAAGGCGATCACAATATAAACAACGAGCAATTTCTTCTTTTTCACAATGTTTTCAACTCGATTTAATAATTAACGTTCCATTTAAAGAGATATTTTTTCCGTATCTTGTTTGGTTGTTATCAAACTGAACTTCTGCAGATTTATTGTATGGGAAAAGGGTTACAAATTACAACTGGTGAACAATTAAATGACAGTGTTGGTAGAAACAAGATATACAGGATGATATATTTCGATTCAATGAAACATATTTAATAGCTGTGCTTTTCATTCATTTTTAGTTCGGATTAAACAATTAAACTACCATGCATGCAGCTTTCTGGGTAGGATAAACCTTTGCTCCACACATAAGAATATTGAAAGTTTTTATTTTCTTTCAAACAAGACACTTTTGTATGGTCCATGGGAGTGTCATTGGTCTGTTGGTCAGGACAGAATTTCAGTTTTAACAATTTTATATCTAGATAGAATCCCTTCAGATCACCAACTGTCGGTGTTGGGTGAACATTATAGGATGCTAGATTGTAAATCTCTGAAAAATAAACGAAATTACAAATAATGAAAGTTGTTGTTTTCAGGAGTTATCTGCTACAAATATGTCTGCAGGTGGAAATGGGTAATAATTCTTCCACGTCGGCAAGATTACTGGTCACAGAATCAGGAAGCAGCCATGGAGAGTAGTTTATAATATTAGTTTAAGTTCAAACAATGACAATGCACTTGGAAGTTGGTGCAAGTTTAGGCATGCTGTACCATTTCGTAGTAAACAGTCAAAAAGATATCATTATGCTACACGCTATCCATTTCGTATATATAATGATCCGGTACTTTCAACTTTCTATTTTAAATGAATAACAATCTTTATTCTACGTGTTGGTGGTTTATGTTGGCCTTTTCACAGGTTAAAGATGCAGTGATATGACTCATATACTATGTAAAAAAAAAGATTTTTTTTATGTTAGTATACTATAACACGGTACTTATCTGGAAGGGCATTTTCAGCGCTTTTTAATCTACCGCCCGCGAATTTAATGTCTCAGCTCATCCAAATGTTTCGATTCCAGAAAAAAAGTTTATTTCATAGCACAAGACCCTACTGTAATAAATCTCAACCTTTGTTTCTGTCGATCTCCGCGCATTTCGATGAAGCTGATCGACAAACCCAAAATTTCGTCAGGTCGGACACGATCTGATTGGCATGTTCACGGATCATGTCACTACTGTACGGCAATAAATATAGCGAACTGCGCAGAAAATGCCATTGCAAATCATAACAACAACTAATCCATTAAACTTGCCGATAAAGATTTCGTCATGCGTTATCTTTAAATACCTCTATGTATCGAAATACGTTCGGAAAATTTCATTCCTCCAAGATGCTGCCATGACAGTTCGGTGACCAGGAAGCGGTAGTTGGTGTAATTGGATTGTGTCCCGGCTTCGCCTATTGCATAGTAAGTCCAAATCGGTAAACAGCGTATTGATAAACAGTGTAAACGGCGCCTTTTTTGAAATTTCAAGAAATCCTGGATTTCAATTTATGCTTAGGCAAGTTTGTCAAACATAAACCGGAGATCATCTCAAAATGCCAATTGTCACATGGTAATTAATATAAATGTTCTTATTCACAGTAGGATATTGCTTTAGGAATGCGATTTTATAATTTGATAGTTCGATTTTATAGTTTGACTGTTCGCATCCTATGCAATATGTAACGTTGATATATTGAGACGATCTGACATGTAAAACATTCATCCTCCTCTACAACTACCACTGTATGAAAAACGTTGTGACAAAAGAAGGAATTGGTGTTTTTTGTTGAATCACTTACAATAGACGTATGGGACTTTCTGACTTAGTCGCTTGTTGATGCCTCTCAAACTCATTACTTTTGAAGACATTGTGACAAAAAAGAAATTGATGAGTCAAATTAATAATCCAATTTAATCATTTGACTAATTAGTTTGATGTTATTGCTTCGAAAGGTTTCACTGTTACACTATTTATTCACTGACATTCACTGCAATAAAAGATTGCACGCTTTTTTAGAAAAAAATTCCATCTCATATGGTGTTTGAGTCCTGCACAGTTACGGTGGAACCAGCCGGAACAGCTATCACACTGAATCCATTCATTTTGTTTGTCTGATGTGCAACTGCACAAAACATCATTCTCCTCCTCCTCCTCCAAAATTTGAGATGTGCCTGGCACTGGACTGTCACTGCGGCCATCCTCTGTTGCATTAGTTGAAGAAACAGATAGTGTTATAGTGTCATCATGTTTAAGTATTGGGTCTTTGGTTGATGCTGGATTCAATTTCTTCTGTTTCACTTCATGATTTTCATCTTTATTTACTTTCTTAGTGGATTTTGAAACCTGAATCTGCTTTCTATGAGCCATTTTTTTTTAATAATTTGATAAGTGTCAAGTATGTCTTTTCGGAACTGTCCAAACAGAACAAGTAAATAAATTTTCAATATTTTCTGGAACAGAATTGTGACAATATTATGCAGATCAATATCAAGTTTAGTTGGTTTTGTAGAAATTTCATCATTTAATTTTTCAGCATGATTTTTTAAAATAGTGTTAAAAGTGTCAACTATTTCTTTAGTTTCCATAATTTTCTGTTTACATACTTCAAACATTTCATTACCATGTTGGTGAAATTGTTTATCAATAAGTAATCCCAAGCATCTATCTGAAAGTTTAATGAAAAAGTTGAATGTTTCATCTGAAATATTAGTAAGTCCCCTGTTGACATATTGGCGTCTTGTTATATCTAAAAGAGATTCCGGTTCTGTGGTATTATTTAAAATGTATTGTTCATCTTCGCTTAAACTATTCAAAAGTCTAGTTGCATACACAGCCTCTTCGTAGGTTTGCTGGTTTTCAATGGTTTTGGCATATCTCAGTGATTCCTTCTTACTTATGTATTTTGATCTGACTTTTGCAATGCAATACCCTCCAATGTATCTTATTCGTGCCCGGGATGCATTTGTGACAGATCTTTCATTCAGCTTCATAGATGTGGAAGGGTACACTTCAGCTTTCTTATTTAAAATAAACTTTCTGATTTCTATCGAAATATTATAACAAATGTGTTTCTTTTCTGATGTAAAACATTCACCTTCAAACATAATCATGCATTTCAGAAGAAATTCTGCACTTGTATGGTATGTGTGCATTGCTGTGTAAAACATTCCAAGATCACGGCACTTCACTGCACCTTTAAACTTTATTTTGTCAGTCAATGATGTAATTACCGTGTATTCCTTCTGGCAAAATTGCGTCACTTGAAATCGATCTAATTTATTAAGAATAGTGTTTGTGTTATACTGAAAAGTTGTTACTGGATCAGTGTATTTTAGTTTCTCTAATATTGTGGACAAAATCATTTCTTTTGGTAATTCAAGGTCACTTTCTGTTGTGTCTATCGCCTTTATTATTTCATCAAAATCCTCGTCAAAATCAGATTCACCATCCAAATCAATGTCTGTATCAATTCCGAGATTGATCATTTCTTGGACTGTACAGAATGATGGGTTTTCTTTCGGACTAGAAAAAATAAATTGAATAATATTAACAGATTGATTGATCTGGTGTTTACACCACGTTTCAAAAGTTTTCAGTTTCCTCACTGCTTTTCCTGGTTAAACTACCAGTTCTACTGGTCCATTTATCCTGATGCCAGCCAGTCAGACGTAATACTAACGACTTGAATGTCGCACAGCCTGGCCTCAAGTTTAACCCTTTACCACATACAACAAATCTGCAACAGGCATCTTTGAAGTTATCTCGGCAGAAAAAAAGGTTATCTCTATAAACGAAAGTATAATGATTGATTAGAGTTAACAACATGGGGACAAAGTGAAATATTGCTCATCATAAGCACTTTCTCGTTTTGTCATAATGTGTTCAATAGTCATCTTCTGCAGAGGCATACTTGAGATTATCTAGGCATTATATGTTCTGTATTTAGGAAAAGGTTAATATTGCACCTGAAAAAACATTTCGACCCATCTGCAGCAGACGATTTTTGAAAACATGGTGACAAAAGGAGAAATTGCTCAAAACAAGCAATTTCTCCTTTTGTCACAATGTTTTCAGTTTTTTTCAGTAATTATACCTACAAGTAAAGAGATTTCCTATATGTGAGTAGACGATTTTGAAAACATGGTGACAAAAGGAGAAATTGCTGAAAACAAGCAATTTCTCCTTTTGTCACAATGTTTTCAGCTTTTTTCAGTAATTATACCTACAAGTAGAGAGATTTCCTATATGTTTGAAAAGACATTTTCAGAGTTGTCTGCTGCAAATTTGCTGTGTGTGGGAAAGGGTTTTATTTCAAGTATTTAGGCCACCGGCCCATATTACAATAAACAACAATATAATGCAGTTTAAACATGAGTGACAGTAAAACTTGTACCATAAGTTAACACTTTAAACGCTTTCAGCCACTTAAACAACTGACAGCATTTGAAAAAATTGGCAATATTTCTCCTTTTGCCACTATGTTTCAAACTTTTTTTCATTTATAATACCTTTATTTATATATTTTGTGTGTATTTTAGTACATGTTTTTGAAGTCGTCTGCTGTAGATTTGATGTTTGTGAGAAAGGGTTATCTTATTGTCACTCCATTGTCTTTCAGGCTTATGACTAGAGTGAAGGAGAAGATAGATGGGGAAATTGAGGTCGACACGCTATTTAATGCTTTCCAGTTCGAAATAATGGAGTCGGGCTTTAATGTCAAAATTGGAAAAAGAGTTTTTGTGGAATATTTAGTAAATATATTTCCAGGAATACAGAAAGATAGGAGAAACAAAATGGCACAACCCTTACAATTTATAAGGGGATTACTCTAAAAAAAATAGACATGCAGCTGTCACCAGAATGTTTACCTGTGCAGTTTTGCAATCTGAAAGACTTTTTAACACCTCTTCTTATGGTGACCAAAGAAACTGACCACCAGCTTATTTGTTACTCAGACACTTGTGTTCACATAAATGGCAACAGAGTTCAAAAGAGAATTACATTCAACAAAACAAAGGAATGGTGTCTTGAAATAAGTGGAAAGACTATTGATCTGGAGAGAATGTTCATAAAAACAAACTTCCAATTCTCCCAGGAGAGTGTTACAGCTGTTTGTCGATCAGTCGAGACTTTAAATGTATGCGAAGGAGTGACCATTACTGGATCAGTAGTAGTTAGCCGATATCACACTGTTGAACAATTCAAGACAAACGAGAAGCAGGAAAGAAAAGTGCGATCCATTGTGTGCAATAGAGTCGTTTCTATAAATTCTGTTAACAGAACCTGTAGGAAATGCCAAAAAATGACTTTTGGACGATCAGAAAAAGAACTCGGAAAAGAAAACATTAACACAGTGCCAGTATTAAAGGAAATCCAATCCCCCCAATCAGAAAACAAATCCAAAAAAGTAACGAAAAATGACATTTTGAATTTAATTCCAAATGCAAATGAAGAAATGGTTGAACTATTATTGTGCCAAGTACAAAATGTGAGGAGGGACCCTAAAGGTCGCAGGTGGACTAAATCTGTCATGGGTGTATGTCTCCAGTGGTACTGTCGTAGTCCTCAATCATATGAGGCATTCAGAGAAAGCAAATACCTGGTACTGCCATCTCCATCAACACTAGTGTTCTACAAGAACAGGGTTAAACAACAGGTTGGGTTTGATGGAGATGTATTCAGATGGATGTATGAAGAAGCAAAAAGGCGAGCTATCCCAGTGGAAGGGTGGACAGGGGGAATAATTTTGGACGAGATGAGTATGCAGTCAGATATACAGATTACCAAAACAGGAGATGTTGTTGAGCTCTCTGGCTTAGTTGAATTGGGGGATGAAGGAAACCTTTGTCATGTAATGCGAACTGGGAAAAATGACAAAACCATCGGTAGTCATGCACTTCAAATGGTGTTTTGGGGTATAAGTGGATTTAGGTTCCCCTTCGCACACTTTGTCACAGATGGTATTCAAGCACCTGAACTTTACACACTATTCTGGGAATCTGTAGACAGACTTCAATCGTTTGGATTTAACGCTGTTTACACATGCATGGATGGTGCTCAGTCAAATAGGTCATTTATGAAATACAACATAGGACATAATAAGACATTCATGACACAATCACCATGCAGCTTTGAATACATGATTTTTACGATGGATGTGTCACATGTGATTAAAAAAAATCGCAATAATGTATTAAAAAGTGGATTTCACAAAGGCAGTACAAGATTACTAACTTTACCCTCAGCATATACAGTTCAATGGCAAATGTTCTTAGATTGTTTTCTATGGGACAAAACCAATGCAGTACAACTTCATCGAAAATTAACTAACGAGCACCTTTTTCCATCTACACAATCCAAAATGAGAAATCACTTGGCCGAAGACATTTTGAACAATGAAATGCTCCATCTAATGCAAATGTACAAACTCTACCTTGGACCTAAAGGTTGTGTTCTCGACGGTGAAATTGAAATTTTACAGTACACTTCTAAAATCATAGAAATATTTCGCAGCAAGAAACCAGTGCAAAGCAAGGATGATGAAAGGCTCCAGGAACTAAATTACATTAATAAATGGTTTGAAGCATGGGAATCATCAGCACAGAAACCTCAAAATCTCATGTCTGCCCAGTGTAATGAAGACATTCATGCCTGTATTGTTGGTTTCTTAAATTTGTGTAAAATTTGTCTAGAAAAGAAAGACTCTACTATATTCATAACTCCTGCCCTAATTAATTCAGATGTAGTTGAGAACACTTTTAATCAGATGAGATCAACCTACAATGGTGCAAATGCAAATCCCAATGCCCTCCAGTATCGTAGGACATTGAACAGTATAATACTCGGCCAAAAAACTGTTTCAATTAAAGCAAATGCTGGAAAAAGTCGCGATGCTGCTATGCTGTATGAATGCAATTTACCAACAACAAATCTGAAAAGGAAAAAGCCACAGGCAAAGCATGAAATGCAGCCTATCAATGTCATCAGATGCTAGTTAAGCATTATGATAAGTTACATAATTATATTCCATTACAGGTTGAGAACAAACTCAACACATGTATGTTACCTTTAATCCTTTCAAACATATTGACTCTTTCTGACGCCTCTGCAGCATGCAAATTTTTTAAAACATTGCGACAAAATGATAAATTGCTCAAAGGGACCAATTTTTCTTTTTGTCGGGAGTCTTCAACTTAATTGAACACGATGCTTTCATTATAAGGGCTTTTTCATTTTTTTTTGTCAGGAGGTTTTCAAAGTTGAGAAAGGGTTAATTACTTAATACAATGTTATCAATAGACACAAAACTGACCTTTTTGCTACTTGACAGCAACTCTTGTCTTCCACTTGTTCACTAGATGGTTCAGCTAAAAAAGTTTTCACTGACTCGGGGTGTGGCATGCATGCTCTTGGAGTGAAATTGACTATCCTCAGCCCTGCACTTGACTTTGCTCTGCCGATGGCAACACCCAGCTGTCCAGGCTTAAAGATGCCACTGCAGTCTACTTCCACCCTGTTAAATAAAAAAGAAATAAAAGGAAACTGCTACTGTATTTTACCCTCTCCCATCTATAGACGCATTTTAATGCATCTGCAGCAGACGACTTTTGAAAACATGGTGAAAATATATTTTAAAAAGGAGGAATCGCTCAAAACAAGCCATTTCTCCTTTTGCAACGATGTTTTCAACTTTTACAGTAACTTAACCCACAATTATAGAGATTTTCCATATTTATTTTTGAGAAGACATTTTCAAAGTCGTCTGCTGCAAAATTGCTGTAGGTGGGAAAGGGTTAAACATGTATTTTTAGCTCATTTTGAGAATATATTCTAGATAGTTTTAAGCCATTTTTATCAATGGTTTAGTCATATCACCAGTTAACCTAAGTATCCATGTGTTTCCTGGCTTTCTCACAAAAGTCTTTCCAAGCAACTGGCTTTTTTCCCCATATATCTACTAAATTGTTGCAGTGACTTTTGTCAAACGACCGGCAGAATGTTGGTTAAGGAGGGGTTCAGACTCAAAACCCCTGGACTGAGTCGGATCATTGACAGCCCATAATGCTACTATTTACCATATAGACCAATATTTACATGCAATCTAATGTTCAAAAATATTTCAAGGACATTTTAACCCTTTCTAACATACAGTTGCTTTCTGACAACTCTGCAGCAGTGTCATCAGGGGAAATTGCTTATAATGAGCATTACTGATTTTGCCACAATGTTTTCAGCTCTCTTAAATAACGAAACATATTGTAAAGATTTTCCATATTTTTTTCTACATGTTTTAAATGTTGTCTGCTGCATATTTCATGTACGTGGGAAAGGGTTATGCATATGAAAATGCATTTGCATTTGTTTTAACTTGTCACAGCTTTTGATAAGGGCCGGGTATATTGCATGTTCTGAAAAATTATTAACCCTATGTTATGTAAATTCAAAACTATTTCTTCCCTTTCCCTTATATAGACACTTTCTGACACATCTGCAGCAGTCGGTTTTTTTAAAACATGGACAAAAGGGGATATTGCTAAAAACAAGCAATCTTTCCTTTTGCCACAATGTTTTCCACTTTTTGTCATAGGCTATCCTTTCAATTATAGACATTTTTGTTGTATGAGGGAAAGGGTTAACCTATCCCACCTGAAAACGCATTCTGATGCAATAGCAGCAGAGGACATTTGCAAACATTGTGGCCAAAGGTGAAATTCCTCATGATGCCACAACATAGGATTTAATTGAGTACTAATAGAGAAACCTGTTTTAACCTTTCACACATATAGATGGATTGTTGTGGATCTGCTGCAGACACTTTTCGGTAACATTGTGACAAATGAGGAAATTGCACAAAACCAACAATTTCTTATTTTGCAATAGTGTTATCAACTTTTTTCAGTAATTATACTTTTACATTTTTCATGTTTTTAACTTGATGTTTTCAAAATTGTCTGCTGCAAGTTTGTTGTTGTATGTGGGAAATTCATTATAAACTATGAAATTCACAGTGATTATAGGAATATGCCAAATATATGTACCTGTCAAGTGTCATTCCCTGTGACTTGTGTATGGTTAAAGCAAAAGCTAGCTTAAGTGGAAGCTGCTCTCTAACTGCAATGTCCTTGTTCTCTCTACGACTGAAAACTGTAACAGAAAAACAATCAATAACATTTCAGAGAAGCAGCTTAACATGCTATACTGCTTGAGTCAGTATTTTAAATTCACTGACACAGCTTCCATTACATTTAAAAATGAATATGCTCATGCTTAGACAGCAAATGAAATTGAGCAATTTCTCCTTTTGTTACAATGTTTTCAACAGTCGTCTGCTGCATGAGGGAAAGGGTTTAAGACATCCGATAATGGCATTCATTGTACTTGTAACAGTTACTGTATTCTCTGTGGGAAAATAAGGACAAATTTGCAAGTACGTGGGTTTTGCCCCCTGCTATTTGGAGATTTTTGTTAGTGCAGCTACTAGTATATGGTATAATATGACTATAATTTTCATGTGATGACATCAGACTGCATACATTATTACAGGTACATTTGTGCTAAATAAATATTATGCAACTTACCCGAAAATTTGACTTTTTGTAATGGAACTTTTACATTCAATGATGGAAATTCCACAATTACTGTACTTTCCTGCACATCATACACCACACCAGAGAGTCCATTTACCATCTTGTCAGACAAATTCCTTAGTAAAATCACAGGAACTCCTGCTACTTACCTCCGAATAGCAACTGTTCATTTCGAATAGAGCATACCTCACTTAAACAATCAAACATCCTCTTGCTCAACATGGAGCATTCATCAATAATCAGCAGATCCGTTTGCCTAACACGATCACATATGTGTGCATGGATTGGATTGTTCTGGATGACACTTTTAATTTCGGATGGCGAATACCGTCCATCGTTTATTCCTGACCACTGGTGGATGGAGTGTGCTTTGATCGGGTCACTGTAAAGGTTACATGCTATTCCTGTTGTACATGTAAGTGAGACGCGTAAGCCTTTCTCTGCGCACTGTTCAGCTATAGCTCGGACTAGAAACGATTTACCTGTCCCAGCTGAGCCTAATAGTAACAAACTGTGGCCAGATAGCACCAAGTTGAGAGCAAAACGCTGTTTCTCGCTAAGTCGTAACATTTTTTACAAACGTGTGAAATTCGTAAACAAAACTGGTTACCGTTTTTGTAGTGTGATAATGCTTTGAGGCAGGGAACCACGACACCTCTTCTCATCAGCCAATCAATAAAGACCTTCCGCTCAACGTTCTACTTCCGGGTCACCGGACTGTCATGGCAGCTTCTTGGAGGAATTAAATTTTCCGAACGTATTTCGATACATAGAGGTATTTTAAGATAAAGCTGGACGAGATCTTTATCGGTAAGTTTAATGGATTAGTTTTTGTTATGATTTGCAATGGCATTTTCTGCGCAGTTCGCTATATTTATTGCCGTACAGTAGTGACATGATCCGTGAACATGCCAATCAGATCGTGTCCGACCTGACGAATCGGGGCCGAATCTATGGGTTTGTCGATCAGCTGCATCGAAATGCGCGGAGATCGACAGAAACCAAGGTTGAGATTTATTACAGTAGGGTCTTGTGCTATGAAATATACTTTTTTTTCTGGAATCGAAACATATTTGGATGAGCTGAGATATTAAATTCACGGGCGGTTGATTTAAAGCGCTGAAAATCCCCTTCTAGATAAGTACCTTGTTATAGTATATATTACATACAATTTTTTTTTTTTTTTAGTATTTGAGCCACAAATTGCAAATAACATATCACTGGATCTTTTACCTGTGACTTAGTCTATCGCTAGACCTCTGAATTACGGATAATGAGAGTGTATTTTAAAGTTTAAGTTCGGAACATATGCCATACAAGTAGGATCACCTTAACCAGGGACGTTTATAAGACTTACCTACGTCCCTTCCCTACGAACACAATTGCGATCATTTCAGTAAACAGTCGACAGGGAACAATTTGGGAAACTATTCCGATAATTCAAATGGGTTGAGAAGGAAACAGCCCTCCCCCAATTTTTTATTCCCAGTTATACGGTCTTATCTACACTCAATACTGATATGTATGTAGCTAGCAATGTAGGTCAACATTACAATGCTCATATATGCACGCTGATCTTGGTCTGAATAGTTCGCAATTGTAGTTTTAATTCGCGCAGGATAGTACACGCATTGTTATGAAACAGCGAGATGTAGGTATCGAGGACTTGGCGTGAAACAGCAATGGCATTTAAATTTGCATTGTTTACAAAAGGGTCAAACTTGCCTCTAAACTTGGGTTTTCAAAATATGTTTTTAATTACAACTGTTTCACACCAAGCCCTCGGTATGAGTATTCTGACAAAAGTCTACAAGTGTATCTCTACTAGTAGACTTGTATACTTTTCATGTTGACTGTTGGGTGTTTTACGCCGCTTTCAAAACAATTTCAGTTATATCACGGAGTTTCTTGGGTAAGTTACCCGTACTGCTAGTCCATTTATCCTGGAGCAAGCCAGTCAGTGGTAATGCTAACCCCATAATCTTAAATGCCAACGTGGGCAACCATTTGCGTCCATTTTATTAAGTATTTAGTATGACCCGGCCGAGGAAAGAACCGCGACATTTCACCACCGAGGCGCTCGGCATCCTAAATGGACTCGGGGATAGTCGGTCTTTTCCGATCGATCTCTGACGACTTCGCACGGAAATCGCCGAGCCTTTTTATATTGTGTTTTTTTTGCAAGCCGTACGGAAATCACCGAGTCTATTTAAGGTAATCAACGTTAATGGTCGTCTGACTTAACACCTCTATATGGCATTGAAAACAGGGCTGCACTTCAACTCGAAGCTGTCCGAATAGGTGTTCTTTAAGTTTACTTTTTTTCAGTAAATATACCGTGATTTATAGGGATTTTCTATATTTTTGACCAGATGTTTCCAAAGTTGTCTACTGCAGATTTGTTGTATGTGGAAAAGAGTTAAACTGAGTTTACAACACTCTTTAATTCATATAAGGTCATTTTCGGTGAACTATCGCTGCGGTATTCCACAACACTCTTGGTACCCCTTCCACCTAGAATGAAGCCAAGTAGTGGTGTGCAACGAATGGCGCTAGTCACTTTTGTCAATGAACGGAAATAATGAATGGTAAAGAAATACATGTACACAGACCACACTTTGCTTAATCTAATAATTCAATTCGGATGCATTTCAAAATTCCAAAGTCAAAATCTGATATCATCGGAAAAGTTCTCGTGATTTTCATTTATTGACGCCGCGTGGAAGCGCAACGTCAGTATGGGATAGGGTTTAATGTTGTACCATGGGGTGATGTTATCGAAAAGGGAGCAACGAACACATATTTTTGTAATGAAAAACTCAGTAATATGTTTGAAAACACAACCTTTATGAATGAATAAATTGTATTAATTGATTTAAGAAACAACAAGATACAAAATATGTACATCTTCTACCGTCATTACAAAACTTTAGATTTGTATTTAATAACTGTTCCCCAACTTCCTACGTTTACGGAGTTCACTAGGCTACGCTTGTTTAATTGTTTGGTTTACTGTTATGACGACTCGATTCATCAACGCTCAG
>JAUELF010277772.1:0-10571 GCA_031471495.1 Clinocardium nuttallii | reverse complement strand
CGGATCGCAAAGGACATGGGACCGGACCAGAGAGACACGGAAATAATGAAAATAACGACGATGTATTTAAAAAAAAATCAAATCAAAAAGATTAGGGTCGGCGAGAAAAAAATAGGGTCTGTCGGGTTACCGGAAACACAGGTTTTTTTTTGGGGGGCCTTACTGATCCATTTTTCATTTCTAAGCTCTGCTAAGCTGAAACAAAACTACCAAACAATGTCCAGAAAAATTCTCATTAATTAATGTTCATATTCAATAATTCATTTATGCCAGCTTTGTCTTTCAATATCTTTTTGAATTACAAGAGAAGTATTTTGGAGAACTCGAAATGAAAACTAGACATTGCTGATTGATGAAACAAAGATTATGAAGCTGTTAAATATTTCAACATATAATAAAGCAAAACAAAAGAAGAGTGACAATATAATCAGGTGAACAATCATTGCATTGAAAAGGAAACCCCACTTCATGAAAATAATTGCATTGAAAAGAATTCTCCAATTTATATAATAATTTACTGGAATAAAATTTTCATTTCTGATATATTTATCTCTAAACTTTGGTTTCGAACTTATGAAGTTTTAAACAAATTATAATTTGATTAGAAAAATATTTGCTTTGTACGACCTCAACTGTCATAATAAGGACTCATTTCTTCATGCAATGGCAAATTGATGATTAATCGTTTTTTTAAGCCTTTTTTTTATATGCGTAGGTCAAGAGGAGGACATTTTTAATGTTTCAGTTTCATCAGGACATTATCTAAATACAAACAATTGAAACACAAAATATTTTTATTGTAAAAATATTGGATGTACACAGACTGTTTGCTTTTTGTTGCTTATCTGTTAATTCACATGAAAGACTCATGTTGGGTGATAGGGCTGTGGTCTTTCAGAGACAAGGTGTAGCTGTTGTGTTGTGTTATTGATATTGATCATTTCTTTAACCCTGCATAGACTTAATCTGCAGCAGACAACTAGGAACACATCTAGAACAAAAAATATTTATTTTTTTATTTGTTATGAGCTCACTAGTGGTGAGCTTGACACAACTGTCACAATGGCGGTTCAGTGTATTAACATGTCCATGTCTGTCCGGACCTTGTCCAGTCTTCATCTTAACCATCCATCATAGGATTTCCAAAAAACTTGAGACAAATGTTCCCCATGATGAGACGGGGTATAACACACAAGACCGAGGCCTGTACCTAGAATGTCATGGTCCCACTAAGAGGTCAAAGATACCGTTTGATAGGACGTCCTTGTCTGGGCCACATTTTAACCATGTATCAAAGGATTTCCAAGAAACTCGGCACAAATTTTAAACCATGATGAGGCGGTGTGACATGCACAAGATCCAAGCCTGTACCTCAATTGTCAAGGTCAAAACTAAGAGGTAAAGATCAAAATAAGTACAATTTGATAGGACTGTACCTTGTCCGACTCACATCTCAACCATGCATCATAGGATTCCCAAGTCACGAGGCACACATATTCACCACAATGAGGTGAAGTGTTGCACACAAGACTCAGACCTTTACCTTAAAGGTCAAGGTCACACTTACAGTTCAAAGGTCAAAATGAACTATATACAATAGGATTCCCAAGTAACATAGCACACATGTTTACCATGATGAGGTGAAGTGTTGCACACAAGCCTTAGGCCTGTACCTTAACGGTCAAGGTCACACTTAGATGTCAACGGTCAAAATTAGAAATCATTCATCATAGGATTCCAAATTTACTTGGCACACATGTTCACCTTGTTGAGGTGATGATGGCAAAACAAAAAAACAAATTCTGCAAAAAAGGAGACTGTTCTCCGTTAACCCTTTCAACATTTTGACACGTTTTGACACATATGCAGCAGACAAATTTTGTCATTACTGTCCTACAGTTGGATGCTGTGTCGGCTACAATTATTTGTTTGGTAAACTTCCAAATAAAACCTAAACAAAAGAAGACCCTTAATAAACTTCTATCTGGTCAAATTTTTGTCAGTCTGTGTTGCAATTGCATGGAAGAGCACTATGTCTGTGACAAAACCTTTGGAGAGGGCTTGATATGTTGCCTGTGTTGAATAAAGTTGAAACTTTTGTGAAGTCATATTTATAAATTGTTTTTTTATTCAGGACATCCCCCAAGAGCTATGGTTTCTGTCTGTTACACTTCATCAAAGACCAAGGTATTTGCTGCAGTTAGTCAGATTTGACATAGAAAGAGACAAAAAGCATAAACTTGAAAGATCTGGTGAGTGTTAATTCTAATGTTTTGACGATTAACCCAGGAATCTCAAGTATCCTGATTAACCTAAACTTTACTTTACTGTACCACCGACAAACAAGGTTTGAAGGTGGTATATAAGAGTCATCCTGTGGTTGGTCGGTCTGTTGCAATTTATAACTATATTTTATCTAATTACAGAGTTATTGCCCTTTCTTACTTTTATAATTGTCATTGCCCTTACTTAAGTTTTCTTGTCCAGAGAATATCTTTAAAAATAAAGGATGGAAGTAAAAAATATTTCATACAATTGAAGAGTAAAAGGCTATCTAAACAGTTTAAATAAAGTTTATTGAAGAACCAAGTTGATGAATACATGGAGTTCGAGCAAAGGAGGGGTGATTGTATGTCTCTAATGCTCCATTGTATGTCTCTAGTCCTCCATTGTATGTCTCTAGTGCTCCATTGTATGTCTCTAGTGCTCCATTGTATGTATCTAGTGCTCCATTGTATGTCTCTAGTGCTCCATTGTATATTTCTCTTCCGTCAATTATTTGTCCCTCAGCATGACTCAAATACTTGGTTACCATGTAGGATTGTGCACTGCACAACAATTAATAAAGCTCAATTTTTTTAATTTTAAGAAAGAAAGTCCAAAATTGAACAAAACAAAAATAACCTGATAAATAACATTTGTCATTTTTTTGTGGAGTTTCTTAATATTTCACTACCATTTCCCATCAGCGAGGTGTTTGGGGGTATTAATCTTATTCAGTAGAAGCTCTAGTTTTAAATATATTTCTGTTCTGTTGATAATTTAATCCTTTCCCTTTTTCAACTTGAAAACATGTTGGGAAATATGGAAAATCTCTATAAACATATTAAGTTAAGCTATTGAGCAGAATTAAGAACTGAGTGAAAAAGGAGTAATTGCTCATTATAAGCAACTACTTATTTTGCCACACTTTTTTAGCTCACCTGAGTACAAAGTGCTCAAGGTGAGTTATTGTGATTGACTTTTGTGCGTCGTCCGTCAAAATCTTCTCATCAGTAACCAGTGGGTCAATTGGGGCTATTTTGCGTTATATGGCTATAGTGAAAACTTAAAAAATGTTCTCCTCAAAAAGTGTCGATTTTCAAATAATTTTTGTAGAAATGTTCCTTGGGTGACCCTCTATCAGATTCCTTCAAGCCATGTTGATTGGTCGAAAAACATGGCCGCCAGAGGGCGGGGCTTACATGGCTAAAATGAAGAAAAAAAATCAGGTGAGCGATCCAGGGCCATCATGGCCCTCTTGTTGTTATTATTAAACACTGATTGTTTAGCAATCTAAATTCTGATGGGCTATTTTCCTAGAATAAATTTATGCATAAACAATCGCAAGATAAACTATAAAAACTTTTGAGGTAAAACCCAAATCCCTTTTGTTGAGCTATCTCTGGTCACATAACGTTTTTGGAGTTATCAATACATGTGCTGTCAGGTAAAAGGAAGGTTTTACACATCAGCTTAGGATTTAACTTATTTTGATTAGTTCTTTACCAGATTCAGCAACCTCTGATGAAACAGAGGATGTTTGTGTATACTACGTCTGTACTAAATTAGGTCTTGACTCTTAAGCTTTTGTATGTGGGCGGAATTCTATTATACTTTATACAAAGGTTCAGCTTGTACAAGTTCACATTTGACTGGCCTAGGTCAAATTTCAAAGTCGGTATTTTTATAAAAAGCTTTCCACATTTACAAAATGACATCATATCATTTTCAATTCTGGGCATAATTTCTTTATACTACTTACGGTAATATGATCTGGGTAATACAGAGCTTCAGTTTGGACATGGTCACGTTTCACGACCTTGGTCAAAGGTTGAAGTTCACAGTAGCTATAAATAACCTACAGACTACGAAATATCATCATAACTGTAGCACACTTATTTTTATGTATATTTTTTCTGATAATTCATACAAAGGCTCAGTGTTAAGGACCCTTCAAGCAGTTCATGTTTCACTGATCTATGTCAGAGCCAAACTCGCAGTTACTATGTATAAATATCCTAACTAATAAATCCATGTCTTGCAGGCACTTTCTGGATTTTAGCTCTACTGGCCAAAGGCCAGAATAGCTATTGCAATGGCGTTTGTGTCCGTCGTTCGTCCGTAAACAATTGCTTGTAAAAGTGATTCAGTCTTCAGTTTTGATTGTATCTCAATCAAACTTTACAGTTGTTAAATATCCATGAGAGCTAGGTACCTTTCCCAAACAAGCCAAACCTGCCCATGCAAGACTGGATTATGGATCTTGAAATTGTCAAAATTGCTATAATAGAGCTTGTGAACACAATAGAGGCTCCATTTACTATTTGTACTTCACCAAACTTAGATAGAAGTTAAACATTGATGAGAGCCTGGTTCCTTTCCAAAACAAGCCAGATATGCACTTGCATGGCTGGATTATGGCCCTTGAAATTGTCAAAATTGCTAAAATACAGCTTGTGATCACAATAGAACCTCCATTTACTCTCTGACCTTCACCAAACTAAGATAGTAGTTAAATATTGATGAGAGTTTGGTTCCTTTGGAAAACCAGCCAGATCTGCCAATGCATGACTTGATTGTGGCCCTTGAAATTGTCAAAATTGCTATATATAATACAGCTTGTGATCACAATAGATCTTCCATTTCTTATCTGACCTTCACCAAACTTAGACAGTAGTTACAAGAGCATTGTTCCTTTTGACAAGAGAACCATGCCAGTAGAGCATAGGCCCTCGTGGGTCTCTTGTTAGCACATGCTTTAGGAGATTCACACTGATAATTAAAAAGCCTATTTTATAAAAAACACCAGAGCTTCAGAAAAAACAACTGTTTTGTGTATTTGTTGTAAGGGAAGCTCTAGATCTGTCTTCTCATCCATGCTGTCTGAAACAATGGATGAAAGGTAGAGCACTGGCATTGTGATCCAAAGGTCCCTGGCTTGATTCCAACGAGAGTGTATTCAAAATATTGGGAGCTCTCCTTACACCTGACACCAGTACTGGTAGGGTATCGAAGAAGCAGACATTAGCGATGGTTAACTCTTTCCCTCATACGACAATTCTGAAGAAGGTGACTTTGAAAATATTTTGTCAAAACAAAGAAAATCTCTATAATTGAATGGATAACGACTAAAAGTGGAAAACATAGTGGCTTAAGGTGAAATTGCTTGTTTTGATCATTAAAAAAGAGTTTAAAACATTGTGGCAAAAGGAAGAAATTTCCCATCATGAGCAATTTCTACTTTTGCTAAAATGTTTTGAAAAGTTGTCTGTTGCAGAGGCATCTGTATGTGGGAAAGGGTAAATATTAGTGGTAAGAACTTGCTTAACAATCAATGTAAGTAAGTCTGATCCCAATGTACGTTATTTGTCATAATCTTGTGTGAATTTTGCAAACAGTGCTGAGCCAGATCCAGAAGTTTTTTAGTGGAGTGTAACTCAATTATTTTATTACTGCTGGTAGGCTCTGTGTACAAACAGCGATTCATGAATCTTGTTTTAACTAGGTTGGAGCACAAGAATGTTGGCATGCTTTACAGTATAGTTAAATCTTTTAACTAGGTTGGAGCACAAGAATGTTGGCATGCTTTACAGTATAGTTAAATCTTTTAACTAGGTTGGAGCGCAAGAATGTTGGCATGCTTTACAGTATAGTTAAATCTTTTCCGCATGTGGACTTTCTTTTAGGCATCTGCTGCAGAAGATTTATGAAAACATTGTGGCAAAGAAATTGCTCATGATGAGCAATTTCACATTTTGCCACAATGTTTTCAATTTTACTCAATAATGATACATTCATTTTCCATAATTGTTGTAATCTGTTGCAGATTTGTCGTATGTGGGAAAGAGTCATTGAAATAGAGACTCATCTACCTTCTGATGTTTTAGCCTTTTCCAATATACAGACGCTTTCTGATGCCTTTGCAGCAGACAACTTTTGAAAATATTGTGGCAAAAGGAAAACTTTCTCCTTATGTCACAATGTTTTCAACTTTGTTCAATGATTGTTCTCTCTTTGTAGTGTTTCTAAATGTCTTCTTTAAATGTCATCTGCTGCAGTTTTGTTGTACGTGGGGGAAAAGGCTAAACATTTTGCTGATTTATATTTTAGTGTTGCCTGCTGTGGAAAAAGCGGAAGAAGAAATTAAAACAACAAGAAATTTGAAAGTATAATTTTAATATAAACTTGGAAACGTTGTGAAAACAGGAGAAACTCCTTTGCAGCTTTGTCAAAAGTTTTCTGTATCAGATTTTGATAGAGTTTGTTTCAGAAAAATGTGCCTGCTGGGGCCTTTAGCAAACCTGGTCAAAGTGAAAAAAGTAAACTCTTGGTGTCCCATGGTTTATTGTTTGGATGATGCATATTTATTCAAACAAGATATATGTTAAGTATAATTTTGCTATAGGAATCCCAGCCTCAATGGTAATTGTAGATAAAGATCAGTATTTGCATCCTTGATATCCGAGCGCAATGCTTGCTGTTTGTCAGTAGACTCTTTAATTAGCTTCTGTGACTAATGACAAACAAGGTAGCACTTGTTCGCTGCACATAATGCGCAAGATGATCTAGATCTCACATACCCTAAGTTTGGTTTTCCTAGAGCGCCACTGACTTAATCTTATTTTACTGATATATATAGATCACTGGATACTGTTAAAAACGTGAAGACATGATATATATATTTTGCATAAATGTAAAGATATTTATTTTTTAGATTAAATGAATTAAAACAATGACTTGATAAAATGTCTTGATGTGGCCTCTCCTTCTCACCTCCAAACTTTCTTCTCTTCTTTACAAATTTTGTCATCTAAAAATACAAAAATAAATGCATTCATTAAACCCCACAGCAGCCAGCATCTTTTGCTTCACATTTAAAATATGTGTATCTGAAAAT
Organism: Clinocardium nuttallii; assembly: GCA_031471495.1. NCBI lineage: Eukaryota > Metazoa > Mollusca > Bivalvia > Cardiida > Cardiidae > Clinocardium > Clinocardium nuttallii. Next base: position 3,412 of record JAUELF010277772.1, on the reverse strand, counting down.
TGGAAATACATGTATAATATCGAAACAGTTAACACATTGTTTCCAAATATTATCTTTTCAAGGAAAATTTTAAAATATATTATCAGCTGGAATGTTATGATTAGAGTTAAGACTGAAGAATTTTCCGAACTGGAAAAATTTACATAAAAACGTTGAAGATAGGGAACAAACAGGTTTTTTTTCCAATAACGCAAAAAAGTAGCATCTGAAACAGTGAAATAGCTCTTTCTATGTAATTTCATTTCCCCCACTGTCTTTGATACAGCCTTCCCTTGCTGCAATGAGTTGTATGTCCAAACTGGCTATTGAGAGCTTCTAGCTTAGTTTAATTGGTTATAGCTCTTTCCCACAAACAACAAATCTGCAGCAGACAACTTTGAAAACTAAAAATATGACAAGGTCTCTGTACATGAAATATAATAAATGAGTTAAAATAAATTTGGCAAAAGGTTTAATTGATCAGTATGATCAATTACTACTACTATCACAATATCTTCTTTGAGTTGTCTGCAACAAAGGCATCCATATGAGGGTAGTTTATCAATGGGGAAAGAAAACAAGAGGGCCATAATGGCCCTAAATTGATCACCTGATTTAATAGAACTTCAATAGTTTTCAAAGTGTTTACTCTTTACATATAAGGAAAACAAGCAACCCTCTGGTCGCCATGTTTTTCAATGCATCAGAAGGATTTGAACAATCTTGGCAGAAGGTCACACAAGGTGCATTTGTGCCAAGTTATTTTTTAAATCGGGCCAGTGATTTAGTACAAGAAGATTTCTTAAGAGTTTTCACTATATATTACATATAAGGAAAACAAGGCGGCAATATTTTTTAATCAGAATAATTTGAACAATTTTGGTAGTCTCATCCAAGGAACATTTGTGCCAAATTATTTTTAAATCGGGCAGGTACTTTTAGACAAGAAGATTTTTGAAGTTTTTACAATGCACATATAAGGAAAACAAGCTCCGCTCCCAGGTGGCCATGTTTTTCAACGGATTTGAATAATTTGAACAATCTTGATATGTACTTTGTGCAAAATAATTTTTAAATCAGACTATTACTTTTGGACAAGAAGATTTTCCCCCTTTTCTGATGCCGCAGCAACCAAAGTTCTACATGAAATTGAATTCTTTGAACTAAAAGAGGAAACGTGTGAAAATATATTGAAATTGGTCCATTGGTTTAGGAGAAGTTGTTTGTAGGGAAAAAGTGAACAGACATATGACGAATGAAAATCGATCACAATAGCTCACCTTGCACTTTGCTGAAAACACATTTGATTGATTGAGGTTAAACTTTCTCAGTCATATCACGGTGGCCAGTTCACCTATCCATGTGTTTTCTGGTTTTCTCACACCAGTATCTTCCGAAGCAACTGGCTGCTTTTCCACATCAACCTGTCATTGGTGTAGACAAATGACGCATGTCGCATTGACGTTTGTCAAACGTCGGAAAGAAAGTTGGCTGAGCCGGGATTCAAACTCACAACCCCTGGATTGAAAAAATACATTTGATAAATGATACTTACATTTTGCTTGGTACATCAACACAGGTTATTCGTTTGTCAAGACCAACAGACATCAAGAAAATATCATTAATAGGCGAAAAACTGAGCCCTGTGGCGGGTGCCTGGTGACAATTAAAAGTATGAACAAGCTGGTCTTTGTTACAATCCCAGATATTGACACTACCATCATCTGATACGGAACCCAACATAGACTTCTTGTATTGAGAGTACTGAACTTGTTTAATGGCCTGAAAAGATACATGAATTATGCTTTATGCAAAATAGTTGTAACTTCCCATTTATTTCAACTGTAATAACAACCAACTTGCATGATGAAAGGTCATATAAACAGTTAATTAATTGAGCATGAAATTAAATGTACTAAAAACAATAGTTAGATTAAAAAATGCAATACCTGTATGTTTGGAGCTATTAGAGGCTGACGACCCAATCCACTAACAACATTATGAAGAATTATCTCCCCTGTCACTGATCCTGAAGCTATGTAGGTGGAGGTTTTGTTAAATCGGGCAGTTGTTACAGGCCCTTTATGACCCTGAAAATACAAAATCACAAATAATCCGTCTCAAATGCTGTATTTCTCTCAAAATATATTACCAAATTTCCTGACATCATTTTTTTTTGCAATGTTACCTAGGCATAATTATGACTTTTAACACTTTTTCAGTTTCCAGTTTCTTTTGGTCAACTAAGGTTTTTGATGACAGCTCTGAGCAATTTCTTCTTTTCTTGTGTACAGCAGAGACATTTAAAGATTTTCATATCAATGAAACAATTAAAAGCCGCTGATGATTATGAGGCTTATCAGTATGAGGTGCATACAATTGTTGACAAAGAGGCCCATGAAGGTCTTTTATTGATCATGTGAAACACCATTTTAATTAAAAGCCAAACTGCTGGCTGCTCTGGAGGCTATCTTGTGCAGTAGAGAGAAATGGTTTGAAATAAAGTTGTCATTTGTCTAGTGTTTTAAGAGATTTTCTCTGTTTCCCACATATAGACCCTTTTTGACCCCTCTGCAGAAGAAGAATTTCTTAAACATTGTGGCAAAAGGCTATGAGTAATTTCTCCTCTTGCCACAACTATTTCAACTCTATAATCATACTTTCTTTTATATATATTTTGACCTTGATAGTTTCAAAGACGTCTGCTGCAGGTTTGTTTTATGTGGGAAAGGGTTAAAAGTTTTGGAGCCATCTTGTGCAGAGTAGCAGAACCTTTGGAACAAATTTTGAAGAGGGCTACTGAAGAAATATAAGTTTGAAGAAATATTAGTTTTTAATTAATTTGAAATTGGATCAGCGGTTTAGGATAATTATGTTCTTCATAGATATTTCTATTTTTAGCTCTGGCCGCAATCTCAAGCATTGGAGTGGAACAGTTTGAACAATTTTGATGGGCGTAATAACATTCTTGTGAAATTTAAATATGGCTAGAGGTTTAAGACATGTCGCTTAAAAAGAGTTTTCGATTTAAAGCTCTGGGTGCCATCTTGAGCATCAGAGCTGAAGTTTGACTTGGGGAACATTTGTTTGAAATTTGGTTAGATTTCAACAATCAGAACTGGTTTTCAATTGAATAAATAAGAAACAATTCTAATGATTTGGTGGCCATGTTTTTTGACCAATCAATATGGCTTGAAGGATCTTAAGTTTTCACTATAGCCATATAAGGCAAAATAGCCCTGCACCCTGGTGGCCATGTTTTCCCACAAATCAACATTTCTTAACCCTTTCCCCCATACGACAATTCTGCAGCAGACGACTTTGGACATATTTTGTCAAAACATAGAAAATCTCCATAACTAAATGGATAACCTATGACTAAAAGTGGAAAGCATTGTGTCAAAAGGAGAAATTGCATGTTTTGTGCAATTTC
>JAUELF010277751.1:0-10572 GCA_031471495.1 Clinocardium nuttallii | reverse complement strand
GACCAATACTATCGGTAATGTATTGTATATGATGTAATCTATACGACAAATAATATCGGTACTGTATTGTATATGATATTATCTACACGTCCAATAATATAATACTGTATTGTATATGATGTAATCTATACGACCAATACTATCGGTAATGTATTGTATATGATGTAATCTATACGACAAATAATATCGGTACTGTATTGTATATGATGTTATATTTACGTCTAATAATATCGGTACTGTATTATATATGCTATTATCTACACGTCCAATAATATCGGTACTGTATTGTATATGATTTAATCTACACGTCCAATAAATCGGTACTGTATTGTATATGATGTAATTTATACGTCTTATAATATCGGTACTGTATTGTATATGATGTAATATATACGCCCAATAATATCGACACTGTATTGTATATGATGTCATTTATACGTCTTATAATATTGGTACTATGATGTTATATTTACGTCTAATAATATCGGTCCGGAATTGTATGTGATGTTATATGTACGTCTAATAATATCGGTACTGTATTATATATCATCGATGGTATGTACACGTCCAATAATATCGGTACTGTATTGTATATGATATAATCTATACGACCAATAATATCGACACTGTATTGTATATGATATAATCTATACGTCCAATACTATCGGTAATGTATTGTATATGATGTAATCTATACGTCCAATAATATCGGTACTGTATTGTATATGATGTAATCTATACGACCAATAATATCGACACGGTATTGTATATGATATAAACTATACGACCAATAATATCGACACTGTATTGTATATGATGTAATATATACGCCCAATAATATCGACACTGTATTGTATATGATGTATTTTATACGACCAATAATATCGGTACTGTATTGTATATGATATAATCTATACGCCCAATAATATCGATACTGTATTGTATATGATATAAACTATACGACCAATAATATCGACACTGTATTGTATATGATATAAACTATACGACCAATAATATCGACACTGTATTGTATATGATGTAATCTATACGCCCAATACTATCGGTAATGTATTGTATATGATGTTATCTATACGACCAATACTATCGGTAATGTATTGTATATGATATAATCTATACGACCAATCATTTCAGGTACTTTAGTTCTCATATTAGGATGCACATTTCTGCCCAGTCATAATTATTTATTAACCCGTTAAATTAACATACGTATGCATCAATTTTATTTAACGCATACATCATGTATAGAAGATGGGTCTACCACAATATGATAAATGTGACATCGACATAAACTTATGGCCCACTTACAAGGGTATATGAGAAAACGTAAGGTATGATGTTGAGTAGTAGGTTCACGGTAATATGTATTAATCAAGGGGTCTTTTATGTCATGTTTCGCTAACCAAGGTATGTGTCACTCAATATTAGATCATCATTTACAGGACAATATACCATGCTATGTAACATAATATATCCCTTCCCATAAGAGGATATAAGTGAAACCATGGCGTCCTATCCCCAGAGTTCATGGTGTTCATCCAATCAAAATATATATTTTTTTAAAACGCTCCCACAGAGACAAGTTGTTTATTTGTTTTATTTAAATGCCGCATTTGTAAACTAAAGGGGTTATCAAAAAACATGTATCCTTTCCAACCAAACTAGCATGAAACCGTTCCATTGCTTGAGATACTACGATCTTGCCATATGAAGTATTTGCAAAACATCTGCTGTATATCAATTTAAAAGAATCGTGCGTCATTCTCGGAATCTCGGACACCACTCATGCTATGGCGAAACTTTCTTTTGTGGTATTAATCATTTTAAATAGATACGATCCTCCAACATATGTTGACAATTGTTGTTTAGTCTGACACTTAAATTGCCAAAAGTCTTAATATATCCCCAGATCATAAAGTTGATATTTGAAACGATAGATTAAAACTATTATAGTTCGTCAAGTTCTGAACTCACGGGGTTGTATTGACTTCTAAATAGCATATTAGCAAAGCATCTAAAAAGTTCAATTTCAGAGCGATTTTAATTAACAAGTTCAGCTAAATTTCAACGTTTTTTAACCAATTTTAAATGTTATGAAACAATTCAACGATATTTAATTATTGGTAAATCATTGTGAAAAGTAACGTAAGACGAACAAAGGGTAACTTTTAACATTTAGTTATTGGTTCACTCTCCCGCTTACATGCACTTTTTGACGCATCTTCAGCAGACGATGTTTGAAAACATTTTCAAAAAAAAGATAAATTGAGCTATTTCCTCTTGTTCCACAATATTTCTAGCTAGCCACTTATTATACTTTTATTTATAGAGATTCTACAATAGTTTTGCCTGGATGATTTCAAAAGTCGTTAGATGCAGATGTATTGTACGTAGTAACCGTCACTGATCACATTTATTTATTAGTTGAAATATTCAAGACACCCAAAATACCTAACGTTTAACCCATCACTTCAGGTATGTCGTTCTATTCTTGCTACAAAACGCTACAGCTATTTTGGCATGGGATCCAGACGCTGGGATTATCCGATCGTATACGAAAGAATCTGGTGTGACCGTGATTGCTTCTTCCAATCAGAATTTAACGAGTAGAATACTGGACTCCGATGACGACACGAACTGGATCTCAGCCAACTGTCTTCCATCTCAATATTTCAAACGAAAAGACCTGAACATTATGCTGGGATTATGCCAGACGGGAAGATGCACACTCTCTTCGGGGCACCAAGATTTAAGTCCCGCAACGGATGGTAACCCATACACGACGGCACATGTGAGTCAAGGTTCTCTTACCATAACTTTATCCCAACCCAGTGGAATCTCCGTACTTTCGTTAAACGGAGTGTTTAATAATGGAGACGTCTCTCTGTATGCATACACGATGACCGATCAGAAGCACTTAATTCAGATATTTCAAAACAACGATAGCTACAATGCAATCAACATAATGAATATAAACATTACCGTATCCAAATTAGAGTTCCTTGGGGGGTCTGGAGGATTCGGCATCAAAGATGTAGCAGCGATTGGTCCTGATGGTTGTGTAGAAAGCGTGAAAGTAGACTTAGGGACACTACGGCGAGTCGGAACAGTTAAAACAAAACATTGGTCTGGGAGGAATAACGCACACAAACTGGATCTGTCTATATCTAAAGATGGTGTGACATGGTTCGATATAACATCTTTAGATCCTGGTGCTCTAAGATCCATAATTACAACCTTTGAGCCTATTGATGCCAGGTTTATAATGCTGAAATACTACTTGCAACAATCAAATTACAAACATGTTTATTGCTTCGAGATCGATGCATGGGATCAGCATGGGCTTTGGGGCCCAAAGTTAAATGTCAAGCCTCAAACAAAAACAATCCGTCAGATTCTGGGAGTGAACGGAATATGGGGATGGGGCCACAGTATGTACAGCGATTTACTTGCACCAGGTGAAGGACCCCAGTTATATAACAAGATGGCTTCGCACGCCCGTAACTATCACAATCTAAATTGGGATGTCACGGACCCTGACCTTGACCCTGAGTTCTCCAATATGGCGGTTGGTAAAGGAACACAGGCCAAGAGCTGGTTGAATTGGGACAGAGAATATCGTGCATGGAGATCTGCCAACCTTACACTTGACACATCAATCCAATTTACGAACAAAAGCTTCCCGCAAAGCGTATGGAACACCCCTGAACAATCAGCATACAACTATGGAAGGGAATTTGCTAAACATTTTGGCCCTCTCCTTGGCAACGGCCTTGTAAATTCCATTGAAGTTGGCAATGAACCTTGGGACTACGCAGCCAGTTTTTATGCCAGTGTGTTAAGAGGTATGTCGGCGGGGGTTCGTAGTATCGATCCGACGTTAATCGTAATTCCTGCGACGTTTCAGGCCGAAGACAAACATTCCGCAAATACATACATCGGTACTAGGGTATTATCAGATGTTGCGAATAACATTGACGTGATAAATTGCCATACGTATAGCTTTGTTAATAATGATCAAGGCGTCAGGGTCGGAACTTACCCTGAGCATAAAGAATCATCTTTTAACAACATCCGACCAATAACCCGCTGGAGAGACGCGAATGTACCTGATAAACCAATTTGGGTTACGGAGTGGGGCTGGGACGCCGATGGGGGCAATGAAAGCTGTACTGCGACGGAATGTGTCTCGGAGAAGGCTCAATCAGTCTATGGGATGCGTGGTTTGATGATTCTGGCTAGGTCTAGTATAGAAAGGGCGACTTGGTATTTTTATGCAAATAGTCCCGACTGCACAACACTCTTTTGTAAAAGTGGCTTGACGACATCAAGGAATAACAATTTCGCAATGAAATCTGTCTTCATGGTGTTTGAGGATCTTCTATCTCACATCGGCGACTCTTTCTTCCATGGTGTTTTACAAGAAGAAAATAACGGTTACATATATCTATTTGGGGACAAGCCATTAGCGTTACATTACACGGCACCAGATATTTCAATGGCAACATATATTGTAGGCTGGTTACCTGTAGACATCAGCAACAGTACTATATCAACCGTAGAAATACAGATACCAGCTGGAATGTACCCGTATGCAGGATGGAGATACACTGGAGAAAGATATGGTTTGCATGTGCTTCCTTTGACAAAGCTTTCGTTTTGGGGCAATACTTTCAGAATGAACCTGTCTGCGGAACCAAGCGTTATAAAATTGGAACGAGCGGATATTATCGTTGGGAAATGAAATATACAATCTCCGAAATTGTACTGTCGCTTGGTAAAATAAATCAGTTGTTCTGTATCTGTTACACGTTCATTTACCTACATACTCTTTCTATTATACATCTACATTTTTATCGATGGTATTTAAAACATGTTTTTCGCGCTGCAAGTTGGCGCCTGTGAGAGAAAAACATACAGCCAAATCTAGACTGAATCACATAATTGAGCCGTCCCGCGAGAAAACCAACTTAATGGCATATGCGTAATGAATCGACCCGATCAGCCTGCGCTGTCTGCGCAGACTGCGCCGATACATTCCGTCTCCGAGGGATAAAGGTATAGAGAAATGATTCCTGAAACAGAAACTCCACAATAGGCGAACAGTTTTTGTCCTGGTAAGCCTGCGCGGCATGCTTATGCTGATCCGGTTCGACACTTTCCGCAGAGACCACATTGTTGGTTTTCTCGCGAGACGGCTTATATTACTGTTGTAAATGGGCCATTAGCCTACGTATTTACGGCTTTTAACAAATAGAATTAGTCCACTTCAGAGTTCGATAATCCATACTCGACTTACAGGGAGCATAATCAAACAGTTTCAATGGTATTAATAGGTGTGAAGTTTGTATTAAGCATTATGAAGAGGTGTGAAGTTGTTGTAAAATATTAACATTCAATATCTAATTCACGAGCTTTTATAAATGTCCATTTAGCTCAAATATGACCTCACAGGAAGAAACGTGACCAGTTAAAAGTGAACGAATTTAAAATTTAAATTCAAATGTTTATCCAGTAATGTAGGCCTCTGACCCATTATACAAAGTTACATATACACAATATGCTATGTTAATTGACAACCTAGAAACTAAATGAAAGTTAAACAAAGATATAATTTTTAGCTCATCTGTTTTTCGAAGGGATTGATTGGGTGTGGTTTATCGCCATTTCCAACAATATTTCAATCATAGTTATCACGGCGGACAGTTCACCTACTCATATGTTTCCTGGTTTCCTCACACCAGTACTCCGCACAACATACTTTCCAAGCAACTGGCTGATTTTCCACATCGACTGTTAGCCCATTGTTGAAAGACGAATGATGCTTGTCACAGTGACTTTTGTCAAACGTCGGAAAAAGCCAATGAGCTTCGAAGACAACAAATCTGGGTGTTGCGATACCCTTCGCGTCGTCGTCAACGACTCCGTCTGCGTCGTCTGCGTCTGCATCGGCATAATTCAAAGACCGTTCAACAGTTTTAAACCTGTTACACATGTTCCCTGGAACGACACGCATGTCTATACTAAGTCAGACAACTCTGACTTTAATAATTATTCAGTTATGTCCCTTTTTCGAATTAGAAAAAGAAACAGACGAGTGTTGTTTATCTTTTTTATTATTTACATTAGTAAACATTTGTCACATTCTTAAATTAGCTCTTTCAGCACCAATGTCAATATTGAGGTTTTTTTGCAAACAATATATATTCAGGCTGGCGATTTCGGCCCTTAACTCATCTGCGTACAGTGAAGACTCTGACACTGCATCTTACCAGAGTCTGCTCTGTCTGTCATTATGTTAAATGTACCGTAAAGTATATGCTTGTAAAAAGATAGAAGAGTTTCCCCTAGTATTTGTTCTCTAATACACCTATAAAATATGCCGATTTAGAGAGGGTCAATAAGACCCGAAACGCATGACACATATTTACGATTTAAGACGAAAAGTTACGATTAGGTCAAATTACGCCAGATACATCCGCGGTCATGCTGATCTGCCAAATAGTTCCTAAAACAAATCTTTGTTTGCGTAGAAATAAGTGTATATCATCACCAGAATGCATTGAATATATGACATTGAGTTTAAATTCATTGTATATATGTATAGGATGCATTGGAAATAATTGATACGATCAATTTAAGTATTTTGACCTTGTGAAAGTGAAAGTAGATAATGTGAATTACCGGTATTGTTCCAATTTGGTCCAAAATTACGGTAACCCATTTTCACCTGGTGAATTCTTTCTTGCATAATGCTTGACCCCTCATATTCTTTGTATTGTTTTACAGCTTAGAGGTAACTCATTTCAATGATATGTGAGAGGTTCTACATGAGAAACGCTTAGAAAGTGTGACACTTGGGGGCTGAAACATGTCCATCTACAGGGAAACCATTACAATGAAGGAATTTATTTGTTGTATTGTAACAATAATGGTTATTATTGTCGAAATAGCTGAGTATGTTTCGATTGTCTGTAAGCTTTAAACGATACCGTTTGTAAACTACTTTGTTGTTTTAAAACACAGAACATGACCTACAAGTATATATAAAAATGTTTATAAATCCTTTTCCAAATATTGTATTTAATTTCATTTGACCGCCGAAAATGTCTTTATCAGATGTCATTTTAACGTTTTCGGACAGGTCAAAAGGAAATTGCTTATTCCAGAAATTCTACTCAAATCTTCAACCGATTTTTTTCTTTTAATATATTTCGTTCACTTCCCCGTACATACTTTCAGGTTTGAATAGTCTTAATGGCTCATCCTAGTTAGTTGATTGTTACTGGTTTTAACCAACAGTATGGCCTCTGTGAAATGTATCGGTCCAGATCAGCCTGCGCAGTCCGCGCAGTTCGATCTGGGCGACACATTTAGTCCCAGGGGGAAAGAGGTATAGAGTAATGATTCTTGAAACAGCAAATCCACTGGAGGCGAAAAGTGTTTGTCCTGATTAGCCTGCGCGGCATGATTTAGCTGATCCGGGTCGATATTTTACGCAGAGTCCAAAATGTTGGTTTTCTCGCGGGGTGGCTCAAATGTTCGGATCGTATTGTACAACGATCAACTTTTATGGATCCTTACGGAAAAGTGTTTAAGGCGCCAGTGCTTTACAAATATACCTTAATCCCATTCATGAAACCTGACTAGTTTATGAAAGGCGTAAGTTATTTGACCAGGGGCAGTATGAACCACAACAGATTATTTAATAAGTGTATTCAACATACTTATATTTTTATGACAATTGCAAACATCTTTGAGTCTATATTTTAGCCTAGACCCAAGGCAATATAATATTCAGACTTTTTGCAACCGGTATAGATCCTGATCAGTTGTAAAAATGCCCAACCCAAAGCAGGGTGTATAATCTATTTACATGAAAAGTGCATGTTTATAAAAGAGATGTAATGTGTTAGGCTGATCTTCAACAACATAAGTGTCTTATGTTGGAAGAAAATGTTTCTGCGTTGATACTCATTATGAAATAATGTGTAAACATGTGTAAACAACTGTTGACTTAACCCTTTCCCACATACAAACACAATACAGTAGACAATCCCGAAAAGATCTAGGAAACATATGGAAAGTTTCTATTAATGAAAATATTATTTTTTTAAAGGAACTGATCAGTATAATTTGCTCGTTTTGAGAAAATTATCCTTTTGACACAATATTTTCAAAAGACGTCTGCTTCAAAGGTATCGTTGAGGAACCTTCTTTATTTTGGAAAGGGTTAAGGCCAATTCACACGAAAACCTAACCCCGGGAAGAAAAAAAGCAGGGACGTATTCAGGTTGCTTTTAACGTACTGACGACTCGGGACATGTGACATGCCAAATCACCCAATTTAATTCTAGTTTTTGACTAGTACGTCTCGCCGATTGCTCGGTGTGATGTGATAGCATGATCTGAATAAACCTTCGTGATGTCTGATCTGTTTGCCATCTAATCACGTAAGCATCACTGAAGCGACTGCAGACCGTAAGTTCTACGGACACACATACGATGGCTAGCCATATCAACCAATCAAATTACAGCTTTAAGCGAGCGCTCACCGAACACTCCGTTGTGTTAGGCCATTGTATCTGCCCTCTTTTGTTATCCGACACGTATATTAATGAGGTCAGTTTCAGCATCGGATTAAAACGACAAGATTCGGCACGACGTCAATAAACATAGATACGTTTACAATTCATCTTAATGTACGCAATTAAATGGTCAGTGCTATCTTAAACCAACACCAAAAATGCTAATATCCCATCATTTGCATTTCTAATGGGGTATTTTGATCCGGCCATAATGGTCGAATCAAGCGTATCTCCCCTAGCTATGCGACCGGCATTGTTGTCACGTTACGGGGTGTAATGTTTAACCCTTTCTCATAGTCTAAACATATGCAGCAGACGACACTGACAAATTATACTCAAACGGCGGTTATGAACCTTTATTAGTTAGGATATAATTGAGCCGTCCAGCGAGAAAACCAAACATTGTGTATGTACCCTGCGTAAGGTATCGACCCGGATCAGCCTAAGCATTCCGCACAGACTAACCCGGATAGACAACGTTCGCCTCCTGTGGAGTTTTGTTCCAGAACTCTATACCTCTATCCCCAGGAATGTGTCGGCCCGGATAAGTGAACGCTATCCCCATGAGACGGAATGTGTCGGCCCGGATAAGTCTGCGCTATCCCCATAAGACGGAATGTGTCGGCCCGGATAAGTCAGCGCTATCCCCATAAGACGGAATGTGTCGGCCCGGATAAGTGAGCGCTATCCCCATGAGACGGAATGTGTCGGCCCGGATAAGTCAGCGCTATCCCCATGAGACGGAATGTGTCGGCCCGGATAAGTCAGCGCGTATTGCAATTTCGTCAAATGTCGTCTGTTTCCGTTTACACCAGAGTTAACGCCACTTCCCACATACAACAAATCCGACGACTTTAAAACCATAGTGACCAAAACCTGAAATCCCCATAAAAGATAGCTTAATTGTTAAATAAAGTTGACAATATTTTGGCCAAAGGAGAAATTGCTCAACATGAGCAATTTTACCTTTGGCCACAATGTTTTTAAAAGTCGTCTGCTGATAATGCGTCAAGATACGTCTGCGGGTGGAAAGGGGTTTATATAGAATAATATGATTGACAGAATTGGAGATTTGTATGAAATGATATTTTTGTTTCATAATCATGGCTTTGGACAAATATTTATTGAAATGTATTTCTTGCTCATGAATAACAATGGGTTGTTTTCAATCTAGTAATATTTACTTAACCCTTTTTGACATATAAACAAGCTCCAACAGAGGAAACTGAACACATCTCTGTAAAGAATAACTACACAATATCAATTCAGAAATAGTTATTGAAAAGGGTTACAAACATTGTGACAAAAGGAGAAAATTGCTGATTATGGGCATTGTTTTCGTTTTGCCACCGTGTTTTCAAAAATCATCTGCTGCCAAAGGCGCCAGAGAGTCTGTGTATGGGAAAGGGTTATTGACCTATATGAAACCAACTTAATATCTAAGGTATATTAAGGGTCATTTGGACCATTACAAATGGCGAATAAATCGCTCGATTTAACTATCTTGTTAGAAATTAGAATTCTAATTGCGTACTACGCGTGTATCTCCCTGGTTGGTTATGGTTAAATTTGCGCATTCAAGAAATGGATAGATAACCTGATAATTCTTCCACCTATACAGATGACAGTTCACGCCTCTGCAGTAGACGTTCGAAAGCAATGTCGGAAAAGAAGAACGCTATTAATTGAATCAATTGTCTCCTTGCACATTGTTTTTCTTAAACCTTAATGAACGCACATCCAGAAATAAAATTGCATATATCGTATCAGGTCATTGGTTAAGTATACATTAAACTTCCAATTTATTATCATTGGGAATAACAGTTGCCTGTGTATCGTATTGAGTTTTGACCAAGATAATCAATCAAACACAAGATGAGTATCGTACGGTTCCAAAAATACATGGACCGTTAACAGATCATGTCACAGATAAACCCATCTAACGAGTGTCACTATACTATATAAA
>JAUELF010277740.1:0-10573 GCA_031471495.1 Clinocardium nuttallii | reverse complement strand
CTTTTGCCACAATGGATTTCCACTTTTAGTCATAGGTTATCCATTCAATTATGGAGATTTTCTATTTTTTTTGACAAAATATGTTCAAAGTCGTCTGCTGCAGAATTGTCGTATGAGGGAAAGAGTTAAGGGACATGAATTTGTCAGCTCTAGAGAAGGAGCGTTTTGCTTGTTCTAAAATTTCTTATTTTATCCGCTTACCCTATGTAGTGGGTACTCAAAAGGATTCTCTTGAGTACCTACAACAAAGGGTTTGGTTGGATAATAAGAGAGAGATATGTGGTGGGGGAAATGAGCTGCAGCCCCCTCCTTATTTGGACCTCTGATTTGAATTGACATTATATTGGTCAGACAGGGAGACAGGTTTTGTTTACAAGAGACAATCAGTTTTCCAGGTCAGTGCATTAGGAAAATGAGGATTTACCCCTCCCCATGTTTCTTACCGTTAGGGATATATAGATGAAGAGGAATGTACCGCACAGATGCATTCCGCCACGCATTTGCAGCAGAATGCAAAGTTTTGCAAAGTCTTCTGCTGCAGAATTGTTGAACGTGGGAAAGGGTTAAACCTATATTGTGGGCACTGTAAAGAATTGTTTCACTTAGACGAAGTGTCACAAAAGCCGTAACCATTTCCCACACACAGACACTTTTCTGACGCTTCTGCAGCATGAAGACAGCGTTTTGAAAACATGGTGGCAAAAGGTGAAACTGCTCATGATGAGCAATTCCATTATTTGCAACTATGTTTTTAATTCTATTTAATAATGTATACCTCATTTATAGATTTTTTTCACAAACAAGGGTTAATGTCAAGAAACAGGAACAAACTAATAAGGTCAATGAATTATTGATGGACGAAGCTTGGGATTTTAAAATTTCAATCTTGATACATATATAATTCTTAGAAAGTAAATTAACATTTACTCTTGTTCTCGTGGAATCTATTAACTAGATAATAAAACTTTTGAAAACCTTGAGATCAATTATAAGGTCTTTGTTATATTTGGGGCCAATAGTGTACCCCTTTCCCTCAAATGTACATATTGTTCCCAAGCCTCAGTTGCAACCTTTCCTAGTATATAAGAATTAGAGAAATTCCTCCTTTTGCCACTATGTTTACAAAAGATGTCAGTTGCATAAGTAATCAGAAGCCATCAGCACCAGGATAAATAATATTTTTACACAAATAAATAAAAAATCTTGTCTGTTGAATGATCAATCCCCTTCAATTAACCCTTTTCCTCATATAACAATTCTGCAGCAGACAACTTTGAACAGATTTTGTCAAAACATAAAAAATCTCCTCAATTGAATGGATAACCTATGACAAGAAGTGGAAAACATTGTGGCAAAAGGAGAAATTGAACGTTTTGTGCAATTTCTTCTTTTGTCACACTGTTTTCAAAGAGCTGTCTGCTGCAGAGGCGTCAGAAAGCGTCTATATGAGGTAAAGGGTTATTATTAACTTAATTCCCCTGTTACTAACAATGGATTAAACTCTGTTTCAAAATCACTCATTGACATATTGAGATATAAAACTTACATTATCATTTAAGGTGAATAGCTGAAGACTTTAAAAATACACTAGATTTTAACAGAAAGGGAAAAAAGAATCGACAAGGAAAGTATTCACAAGAAGTTTACCTGTAAGTGACTTCTTTACTTTATATATCAATAAGAAGCCAGTGGTCGTTCCAACCAGTAATGTGTTATCTGAAAAGGTAAAGCAGAGTAATCAGCTTCATTATCATTCATATAGAGAGAGGTATAGTTAAAAAGTCAGTTTTACATTAGCTGCTTTCAAAGTTGTATCTATCAGGGAAAGGGAAAAATGTGGAAACTCTCTGTATATATGAAAGAACAATGTTTCAAAAAGTCATCTGCTGCAGAGGCATCAGAAAGCATCTGTATGTGGGAAAGGTTTAAACCCATCCTACCATTTGCCTCTGCTCTTTGGCTCTTATAGAGGTGAGTGACAGTGACATCCATGAGTCAGAGCTTGGCTACACTATATCAATTATGTTGGTAAACTGCTTCAGATACCCATAAAATAAGAATATTAAATATTTAAGTTAATTTTATAAATATATATTAATTTTTGGTTCGTGATTTTATCCATTTGTTGGCTAGCAATAGGTAGCACCTATATTCATGTTATTGACCTGGTATGATATATTTGTGTTGTGTGAAAACATAAGACTTAGAGGAAACAAAAATGAAGTGCCTACAGAGTTGGAAATATTAAGGTAATTAACTATTTAACCAAGTCTCCATTTATAAAGAAAGCAGTGCAACCTTACATGGCAATGGTGAAATGAAAGGTGTGTTAACTTTTGCTCTTTTGCTGAACTCTTAACCTAACATACAGCTGATCACGCTGGAACAATTGTAGATCTTAGCTATTTCAAGCAATTCAATCATATATTTGGCAGAACTGTCCTCTAAAACAGACTTCAGTTCAGTCAAAATTTCTTGCAGTGTTATTTTGTGTTGTACTAGAGAACTTATGTTTGTATATATTACAGTATAAGTTAAACTGGATGCTTTTCTTCTAAGGAAGCAGGCAAGTTTATGCATACAATCTTACCAGTCTTGTCTGAGCTGAAGTGTAAATGAGATAAATGTCCTGGTAATTGAATTTAACTAAGGCGAACAGAGCAACACATGGTTGAAATGTCATTAGACTATAAGTCTTAATAAACATACCTTGACAGGTTTAACAGTTTGCCATTACAGAAAGAATATGGTGTGATCTTACAATACAAGACAAATGGTTGACATTCTTGTACACAGAAGTTGTTTTCTGAGTTATTTAACCCTTTCCGACATATAGCAAATCTGCAGCAGACGACTTTGAAAACATCTCCGAAACAAATTGGAAACTCCCTTTAAATGAAAGTACAATAGTTAAATACAGTTAAAAACATGGTGACAAAAGGAGAAATTGCTCGTTTTTTATTAGCGGGCTGCTGCAGAGGCTTCAGAAAGTGTCCACATGTGGGAATGGGTTAACTTAATGGAAGATGTACGACACTTTAGTTTTGCTAGATTGGCGAATTAAATATTCTACAATTAACTAATTAGTTTACTTTTAAATCATTTCTTACTTTCAAATGTAATGCTTAAGCATATCTCATATGCAGACGCCTATTAATGGAGCAAATAATTTTTGTAAACATTGTGACAAAATGAGTAATTGCTCATAATGAGCAAGTTCGCCTTTTGCTACAATGATTTCAACTCTATCGAATTGGTATACATGTACTTTAATTTACAGAAAGTTTTCATTTCTTATTTTTGCTTTATCTTTTCAAATTCGTCTGCTTCAGATTTCATGTATTTGGGAAAGTGTTAAACTGAACAAAACATCAAAAGTCTGGGAAAGTGTTAAACTGAACAAAACATCAAAAGTCGAGGATACAAATTACAATGAAGAATGTCACATCCAAATATTGAGACTCAGTGACTCTAGTGACTGACGAGACTTATTTGCTAATCACACTGGAAGAAGAAGTTGACATCGCTTTTATGGGCAATTTCATCCTTTCCCTAAACTATTTATCAAAGTTGTCTGCTGTAAAGGCGTCTCTATCAGGTAAAGATGCACGATTAAAATAGTTTAACCCCACCCACTGTCAAAGCAGCAAAAGGACGTACCATAGCAAGCTATCGACTCGATTTTGAGAGGAAGCTTGTCTAAGATGATACCAGCTTCGTATGCATCGTGCATCTTTGTGTCTCGTCTGTACTATTTTATTCCGGTTGACCTGTGTGTCGCGTGTGAATCATAACTACTTGAGTAAACTGAAAGTAACCTAGATGTTTCCTGTTTTCACATGATGACCTAATTCTGTTTTCTTTTATCGGAGAGTATCAATCGGTCCGATTCGACAATCGGGATTCTCCGGTTGAATCCGTAAATTTCTTATCGGGGCCTTTCGGTTATTTACGAATGACGTTTTTTCTGGTGTTCACACCTCTTTCAACCGTAGGCTATTTCAGATATATCACGAGTTAGAAATATATTGGTATTTCACATTGAGCTGACCATAATTATTTAATTGAATAAAATCTTGGCAACTGAATACGTCAGAAACATATGTATTTTATTATGTCTCTGAAAACGTAAAGTTATCTACGTCCCTGGTTATATAATTGAAAGTATTGCGGGAAAATAAAGAATTTGCTTGTGATCCTCATAATTAATGAACAGGGACGTATATACTACGTCCTGGTATGATATTGGCCGCAAACGTTGTTGATAGGCATTTACATCCCTATTCCGGATCGTTTGAGTGTTGACAGTATTTATCCAATTTACCTTCGCATTGTTATAGAAATTGAACAATTCAGTATTAAATAATGAGCATCCGGTAATTTCTGATGTTATCGTCGGTCGAACCCTGGTAGTTCGAGTGGGGGTCAACACGCGCTGTCAGTCCATGGATTATGAGTTTGAAGCCCAGCTCGGTCAACTTTCTTTCAGTCGTTTAAGATAAAAGACAAGCATAATTCGTCTCCAACCACTTTGCTAACAATCTATGTGAAGCAACAGTCAGTTTCTTGGAAAGTCTAGTGTTGGATGTTTGTTTGGGTAAGCATGGAAAAACATGGGTAGTTAAACTGGCCGCCGTGGTATTACTGAAAATGGTTAAAAACGGGGTTAAACCAAAATCAATTATATCGTCGATATGAATGTTGCGACTAGGATTCAACTATACCATTAATGAGAAACGTCTTACGAAAACCGACTGTAATAATGAATCAGAAGAAAATGAGGAAACACCAACAATAAAAATATGTCTTGTAACATGTGATGGTTCTCGCGTAACTGACATAAACGGGTGAACCCATTACTCGTAGATGGGATATTATAGATAATAGAAAAGTATTTGGTATGACCTGGCCGGGTATCGAACCCGCGACCATCCATACCCGAGGCGGACGCTTTAATATCCGACAGTCGAGGCGCTTACAAAATGTGTCATACGCACGTAAATTTAAGAAAGTCCTCGTTCAACAAAATATATTTTAATCGGTCTTACATTATATTTTATATAAGTGTTGGAATAAGAATGGTAGAGTTGGAGAATAATTGCGTGGAAGAATGCTTTATCAGACGTAAACTAGAAACTTCGCTCGCTCGAAAATTAATAGATGTTGACAGGTCGGCTCAGTTTGACCTTTGTAGTGTCGTAAAATTCAATTTACGTATACAGCGAAGTATTTTGGTTTGATTTTATGCGTTTGTATTGTTTTAAAATAATTCGCATGCACTGCTGGTATACTCTAAAAGTATTTCTTGTGTTACTTTCCGATCCAGAATCCCGTGCAAGACCATTTAAATAGACATGATATTGAAGTGCTGCTTTAATGCCATTTGGCAAAGTATTTCAACTGTGTCGCAACCATCGAGAAACTCCAATTGTTGGTAATGTTTTCAGTATGGCAGGACCTTGACATGCTACTATTGTGCTATTGAGAAATAATAAAAAAAACGTTATGAAAATAAATCCCGACCTGTGTCACGTCAACTCACGAATATAACGTTTCAAAACTACTTAACTATCATAAATATTAATGAGGGGCTGTGAAGTTAAAGCGCCCTCTACTGGCAATGCAACAGCAACGTGACATTTGCCCAAGTTTTTCAACTGTGTCGATTTTATTGCCATCTTACCGGACAATGTCCAACCTGCAGTTCATGTAAATAATGGTGCGACACTAGAGGGCGCAAGTTATTTAAATAATGGTGCGACACTAGAGGGCGCAAGTTATTTAAGTAATGGTGCGACACTAGAGGGCGCAAGTTATTTAAATAATGGTGCGACACTAGAGGGCGCAAGTTATTTAAATAATGGTGCGACACTAGAGGGCGCAAGTTATTTAATGAGTCTCGTTTAGTGCCTGAATTTATAATTGTATACGAGTGGTGAAAGGATTAGTTGGAATGTATTTGAAATATGCGTCTGTGAATAAGTTTGCACATATTTCACTTGATTTGCGTCAGATAGACGGCACTGGATCGACCCTTACATCGACTAGCTATAATGTCCATATCATTTCCGACACCAATCTGATAAATTTATAACCAAAAGCTGACTATTCATGTAAGCATTATGATCCTATATTTATAATGGTTGATAATTAACCATTTCCCAAATACCGCGAATCTGCAGCAGACGGCTTTCAAACATGGTGACAAAAACTTTAAACATCTCCATAAATGATAGTTTAATTGTTAAATAAAGTTGAAAACATTGTGCCCAAAGGGGAATTTTCACCTTTGGCCACGATGTTTTCAAAAGTCGTCTGCTACTATTGCGTCAAAATGCGTCTGCATGTGGGGAAGGGTTGACAAACTTCCACATGTTAGGTTTCGTGTGACGTTTTTGGAATAGCTCAATTCCAAGCAAGTATAGCTAAATATTGTAATAATATGTAGGACGACATATTTGGAATAATGTTATCGTTTCTGTTCGAGTCATTTTCTATCCATTTTTCACATGCGTCTTTTTTAATATCATTTAAATAAGGAGAAAAAAATGCCCAATCAAACACACATACAAACAGTTTTGCATTATGTACATTAAAGAAATTAAACATTTATTTGTATATATATTTTCCATATTTTGCCTTGTTGTTTTCAGGCTAAATTGGTTGATTTTTTCCATCTTCATCTTCATAGAAAAAATATGCAGCATGTGGAATTGAAAAACATCTGGGCAAACATATGGATCATTTTTAATACGAAAGTAAAATTATTGAGCTGAATTAAAAACACCTTTTAACAAAATGAGAAATTGTTCCTTGTGTAAAAATATATCCGCCACAGTGATTAAGTATAGTGGGAAGGGTTAAACGAAGAAGATGTGTAGAGGTTAAAAGGTGCTGGCTGTAAGATTGCATGTGGTTAAACTGTTTACAACTACTGAAGCTTATTATTGGTATGTATTGATAAGTATTTAAGAAAACTTAATGGGACACGTCACCAACAAAACCTTCTTCTTAGATTTCAAACTTGTTACGGTTTGGATTGATATATACACTTGGTCAGTATTTTTAGTAATTAATGGATCGTTATGACGAAGCTTAACCCTTTCCCTCATATAGACGCTTTCTGACGCCTCTGAAGCAGACGGCTTTTTGAAAACATGGTGACAAAAGAAGAAATTGCACAAAACGTACAATTTCTGCTTTTGCCACAATGTTTTCGACTTTTAGTTATAGGTTATCCCTTCAATTATAGAGATTTTCTATTTTTTGTCAAAATACGTTCTACGTCGTCTGCTGCAGAATTGTCGTATGAGGGAAAGGGTTAATTCCGTTTAACATATAGGCGGTTAGTGAAGAATACTGTGACTACACCTATAAACATGCTCATTTGAATATTCACTGCACGGAGATCAAACGAGACACCAGACGCGGTCATACACGTAAATTATAAAAATGAAATAGGCTATGTTATCGTGAAGAAATTGCGAACAAAAATGTATTTTACAATTCATGAAGAATGACACGTCCATTTTTATTCATTGGCCTATTAATCATATGTCACATGTTTAAAAAACATATGCAACATACTTTTAAAACATCCAAGAAAGAGGATGACAATCATTATGACCAATTTCTTCTTTTGCTAAAATGTGATCAAAATAGATTGAATTGCGTCTACATGTGAACAATAGTTTTTCCATAGTTATTCCATCCCCTCTCGGGGCGGTCATGTTGGAGTGCATTTAGCATGTTCCTAGCTAAGTACTGGTTTATCTATCAACCAGGGATCACGAATAAGTGTATTGTCGCCGTGATATATATCTGAACTATTGTTAAAACGGCTTAATTCTCAAATTAAAAAGAAGTTGAACATTTATTCCAGAATTATATAATATGTCCTAGCATTGTAAAATATAAATATACGATGTAAAGCCACTTAAGTTATACAGACACACTTGTCCTAACCATTTCCCTCATATATAGACGCTTTCTGACGCCTCTGCAGCAGACGGCTCTTTAAAAACATAGTGACAAAAGAAGAAAGTTCACAAAACGTGCAATTTCTCCTTTTGCCACAATGTTTCCACTTTTAGTCATAGGTTATCCATTCAATTATAGAGAGTTTCCATGTTTTGTTAAAATATGTTCAAAGTCGTCTGCTGCAGAATTGCTGTATGAGGGAAACGTTAAGCAGCCACCCGGGAGAGAGTCTAAATATGGCTGCTGAAGACAGGTGACTGTTTAGTACAAATAAAGACGAAAATATTTATGTGTTAACTTTAAACCGGCTGCTAAAGACAAGTTGGCTGCTTAAAAGAGGTGACCGCTAAAACAAACTTGACTCTATTGAGATAAGAACCTTACAAGACAAAACAATGAAGACAATTGAATACTGTACCATTTAATATCAACTAACTTCCATTAAGTCTCCCGGTTTTAAAGAATAGAACTGTTTAAATGTCCAAATGTAATAGCTAAAAGCGATTAAAGCATGTTTTACCACACCTAACCGTGTCACTATCAGTCAATATTTCACAGGCATTAAACAATCTTTCAAACGAAGTACCGAGAAAAACAAAAACATCATTTCAAAAGAAAGTGCCAAAAACGCTTCCCGTTGGTCCAGAGGCAAGATACGTGATACTCGCAGCCCTTTCATCCAACCCTTTTCGTCTTTAGGGCTTTTTCATTCCATAGTTCCATAGTACTCTTCGCACTTTCTGATCCCCAATGTAATAAGAATATTCATGTTAAACATAGAACTTTATATATAGTCAGTCAACAATGAGAAAAGAACATGACAAATATTTCTTTCCGTGGTTTGGGAAAAAATGAATCAGAATTATCGCTATAGAATAACAACACAATATTGACCAAACTTTGAGAAGCTTTTTCCGAGTTAGTTTTAAGAAGGAATGGAAACAAATATGATAAATGAGCCGTCTCGCGAGAAAACCAGCATTATAGCCTCTGCGTAAATTATCGACCCTGGTCCGCCTAAGCATGCCGAGCAGGCTAACCCGGACAGACACGTTTCGCCACCTGTGGACTTTCTGGTTCAGGAATCATTACTCTATCCCCCTGAGACGGAATGTGTCGGCCCGGATCAGCATGCGCGGACAGCGCAGACTGATCTGGGTCGATACATTACGCAGATGCCATAATGTTGGTTTTTCTCGCGGGACGGCTCATATGATAAATACATTCCTTACCTGATATGAGGTCATTGAGGGGAAACTGTAGCACGGAGGCCCGGATGTGGGTCGATTTTAACAGGGGCGTCAAGGCACGACACACTCCTTAGATTTATAGCGGATATTTGGCCTAACCATGCATGCACTCACTGTCTGATGCTGAAAGCCCCGAGCCCAATGCGCGATCGACGAAAAGAAGTCTTTACGCCGACGCATTTTGACGCAATAGCAGCAGACGACTTTTGAAAACAGTGTGGCCAAAGGTGAAATTGCTCTTGATGTTTCCCACTTTTAGTCATAGGTTATCCATTCAATTATAGAGATTTTCTATTTGTTGACAAAATATGTCCGAAGTCGTCTGCTGCAAAATGTTTGTATAAGGGAAAGGGTATGCTTTCGTGTTTAGAGATTATCCATAGCGCGGACTGGATAATTGTATAGTAGTCTGCTGCAGATTTGGTGTATGTGGTAAATACATTGATCAGACTAGAATTAAACTGTTCCTTTATATGAACCTATATTCATTTTCAAAAGTCGTCTGCTGCAGATGCGTCGAAATGCAAAAATCGCCAAGGAATTGATATGAAATCTGTAAAAAGGTATAGTAAGACTCTTGAGATGCGATGTTTGTTGACTTATTTAGAAGTGCAGCTACAACCAGACCCTAACGCCTAACTTGTAAACCTGTTCCCACATACATGTTCAACAAATCTGCAACAGAGGGCTTTGAAAAAATGAAGGCAAACATATTGCAAATATCTATAAATAAAAGATGAATAATTGAAAAGAGTTGAGAACAGTGTGGCAAAAGGAGAAATTGCTCATTATGAGTTAGTTCTCTTTTTGTCTAACTGGTTTTTTTTTCAAATGTCGTCTGCTGCCGATGTACCATAATGTGTCTGCAAAAGGGATTGGGCTAGCTACTTTAACTGCGCACGGAATAAAGGGAATGCAGGACCGTCGCTGGCACTGTGTACGTGGGTATACACGAGCTTAAACAAAGGGGGCTTTACCCCTATTGACCGCATCGCTGGTGTAGTGGTAGAGCGTCCGTCCAAGGTGCGGGATATCGTGGGTTCGATCCTCGGCCAGGTCATACCAACGACTTTATACAATGGTCCTTCGTGCTTAACCCTTTCCCTCATACTACAATTCTGCAGCAGACGACTTTGACCATATTTTGTCAAAAATTAGAAAATCTCTATAATTAAATGGATAACCTATGACTAAGAGTGGAAAACATTGTGGCAAAAGAAGAAATTGCACGTTTTGTGCAATTTCTTCTTTTGTCGCTATGTTTTCATAAAGCCGTCTGCTGCAGAGGCGTCAGAAATCGTCTATATGAGGGAAGGGTTTAAGGTTGCGGGGTTTGCATTACC
>JAUELF010277729.1:0-10573 GCA_031471495.1 Clinocardium nuttallii | reverse complement strand
ACAAATTAATTCAACTTGATTTAATATACAAATTAATTTAACTAGATGTAATATACAATTAATTCAACTAGATTTAATATACAAATTAATTTAACTAGAAGTAATATACAAATTTATTCAACCAGATTTAATATACAAATTAATTCAACTTGATTTAATATACAAATTAATTTAACTAGATGTAATATACAATTAATTCAACTAGATTTAACATACAAATTAATTCAACTTGATTAAATATCCTAATTAATTCAATTATATATGTAATATGCAAATTGATTCAACTTGATGTAATATTCAAATTAACTAAACTAGATGTAATATACATAGTTAATTCATATATATATATTATCTAGATGAAATATACAAGTTAAATCATAAATATATTATATTAAAATAAATTCAACTAGATGTAATACACACATTAATTCAACTTGATGTAATACAGAAATTAATTCAACTAAATGTAATATTCAAGTTAATTCAACTATATTATTATATTCAAATTAATTC
Source organism: Clinocardium nuttallii (assembly GCA_031471495.1). Taxonomy (NCBI): domain Eukaryota; kingdom Metazoa; phylum Mollusca; class Bivalvia; order Cardiida; family Cardiidae; genus Clinocardium; species Clinocardium nuttallii. The sequence goes on along the minus strand of JAUELF010277729.1, from coordinate 10,060 downwards.
ATGTAGATGTAATATACAAATTAATTCAGCTAGATTTAATATACAAGTTTATACGACTAACAAAATGTATTCATCTAGATGAAAACACACGTTTATTCAACTAGAGGAAATACACACTTTTATGCAACTAGTTGTAATACACAAGTGTATTCAACTACATTTAATATACAAGTTTATACGACTATATGCATACGAAAGGTTTATTCAACTAGATGGAATGCACAACCAGGAACTAAAACTTCAAAAACTGCTTTTTGAGATGCTAAAATAAAAAGAGTCGGGTACAATCATCCAGGCACGTGCAATATATAGGATATGCTGAAATCAAGCTTATGTATGTCCGGTACAGCGATTGGAGAATTAATTCGAATTGACAAAGTGAAATGTTAAAATCTACTGCCATTGAGGAATCATTTCGAATTGACATAGTGAAATGTTAAAATCTACTGCCATTGAGGAATCATTTCGAATTGACATAGTGCGATGTTAAATTCAAACTAAAACAGGAAAGGTTCTGCCACTGAGAAATCATGTCGAATGGACACAGTGAATGCAAAAGCAAACTTTAACGTGCAAGGCACATCATCGGGGAAAACTGTCGAATTGACATAGTGAAACTCCTATATCGAAGTTAATTATGTCTGGGAATCATGTCTAACTAATGAGGTTCTAAACTATACATTAAGTATATCCAGTATCTCCAGTCATCAATAAATCATGTATACATGTACTTAATACTAGATTTTAATAGTGTACGTTGAGTGCATATTATTTACTACATACATGTGCAAGGTACCTGGCCGACCCAGAAAGAGAACCCAGGAACCTAATAAGCAAGATTCACTGGGGGCAATGACGATGTCCGTATTGAGGATCGTTTCGGAAATCCGTGTTGCCGAACGTTGTGAATTCAAGAATATGTGTCACAGTTATCAGTACATAGTTTTATTAATACCATATACTATTTATAGTAACATGAAATTCTAAGTTCTCAGTATTTAGTTTTATGTATAGCATATAGAGAGGCTATTTATAGTAACATGGGATTGTGGTTTTTTTCCACAAATGTTCTAAAATGAAAAGTTGGACGTCTGTCATCCAAGTAACATAAGGTGTTGTGTTGCCGAGGTGTTTTCAACGTCGTCTGCTGCAGATGTATTGTATGTGGGACAGTATTTAACATGTGTGAACAAAACGCATTTACACGGACCACAATCAATCTGCGCTGATTCTATAGCCCAATTAATGATGGATAACAAACCGGACGGATAAAACAGCCCACACAATGGAATGTTTCCTCAAAATATTAACTTGTTAAGAATATGTATTTATTGTAACGGAAATCCACAAAGATTAGTCAGTGTTCAAATTGAATTGTTAACGGACTGATGAATTCAGTGAAGGTGAAGGTATTATTGTAACGGAAACTTACAAAGAGGTACTCAGTCAGTGTTCACATTGAACTTTTAACGGACTGATGAATTCAGTGAAGATAAAAGTATTATTGTAACGGAAACTCGCAAAGATCAGTCAGTGTTTATTGAACTTTTAACGGACTGATGAATTCATTGACGGTGAAGCAATTCTAGTATTTTATGTATAATATGAGGCTCTTCTAAACTGGATTGAACAACTCTGTGTACTCAGTGACATAACCCTTTCCCACATGAAGACACGTTTCGACGCATCTGCAGCAGACGACTTTTGAAATAATGATGGTTTCACCTATACTATAATTGTACTTTGTTGTTGTTGTTGTTTTTGTGTTTTAAAGAAAGTGTTTAAAATCTCCTCTACTACATAATTGTTTGATGTTGGAAAGATAATCAGTGTCAGGTAACTATTCGCACGTCCGGCAACCATTAGGATCCATATTTATTACCCTCTACCAATGGTGTTTAGAATGGCCTCATATGCCTCAATGAACTCAATATTATGGTAGGGTTTACATCCACTCCACATCTCCACCTGAAGAAAAGACACTCACGTATAACCGTCAACCTACTATGAAGTGTCGCGTGCTTTGATAACAGCTATATCTGTATTTAACAAGCACACGCGTACATTCATACATACATATTTAAAATACATATGAGCCGTTTCAGGAGTTATCCAACTTAATGGACGCTGTGTAATGTATCGACGATAATAAGCCTGTGCAATCCGGGCCGAAATATTCCGTCTCATGGGATATAGAGGTATATATAAATGATTCATGAAACCTAAAATCCACAGGAGGCGAAAAGTGTCTGCCCGGCATGCTTAGGCTGATTTCGATCGATACATTACGCAGAATCCATAGTGTTGGTTTTCTCGTGGAACGGCTTGTATGCAATACAAAATACAAAACGATCAAGTATCAATCATTGTTTCTTATAAAAAAAGGGAAAATACAGATACTGTTCATTTACATTTTTGCGTGAACAGATGATTTTCTAGAAACGTTTCAAAATCGCTGACAATGTAGAATGTATTGTCTCTATGTGACTTAATTTATCAAGAACCCATATCTGAGATTTGTCTTATAACACTGAAGGTCTTTAGGAATCTAATACTTTGAAAAGTATTATATAAGGGATTGTACTGAGATTACTTAAAGTATGTAATATGTTTAAAAAGAACCTTCTTTGCTTTAACTATCATGACTTTTGACGTTTTAGTCAGAGACACTCGATTAATAATTTTAAAAAAGGATATAAAACCGTATAATACACCAATCAAACTTTCATGCGTTTATATTTTCCCCTGCAGCTGAAGTAACTCCTTTTTTTGAAAACTATCAACTTAGATTTGTCAATATTAAAAGATAACTTGTAATCAGTGCTTAACTTTTTTAACTTAATGAGATGATTTTGCAATCCAAATACTGTGTCTGAGGTTAATGCAATATCATCAGAAAACATCAAAAGACAGATTTCAGTAATAGCAGACAACAGTTGTATACCACCACGCACATCTTTATTTGATACTAATGCATATAAATTCTTTAACAACGAAAAAAGAATGGGCTTAAATTTCAGCCCCGTCGAAGACCCACTTGACAAGGAAAAGTATCACTAGGTCACATTACATCAAATAAATTCCTTCTTTGTTTCCATGTAAATCAATCAGTTTTAACGCTCAATTGTCACACTTTTTCAGCGTTTTACAGGTATCATTACATACTTTATCATTTCTATGCAAACAAATGTTTTTTAGGGACTATTTTACTCTAGATCAGCGTGGTCGTGGATGAATTGGCGTAATTTTTATCTTTAAGACATTTTCTTCGTCCTTATGGATCTGTTAACTCCCATATTATACATACATCATTTAACCTTTACCAGCATGAACAGCATACATCTTTTAACCCTTTCCCACATTTAATACGTAAAATAATTTCTGTAGCAGAAAGAAATAATGCATTGTGAAAATATCAAATACTTACGTTAGCTAGTGTGCCAATGAAATCGTTACCATTATGACAGTGTCCAAATAGGAATCCCGACTGTGGGGAAACCAACTGCACGGATCCTGTCCATAACAAACAAAGGACAGTAAACCATTTACCATACAGATGGACCTTGTGAGATGTTCAAATCGTTTAATAGTAAATACATGTTGACTGATATGCTGATTATTTGATTGATAAGTTATAACTTATAATTGGTTTATATAAGGGCATGCATTTCTCCTACCAATGTGTTTACCGTCTTTCTCTTCTATGCAAACTACTATGTATCTTGTTTAGTTGTCTATTGATACCTCGTATTGGTTAAGCGATCGCCTCGGATGCGGGAGGTCACGGGTTCGATCCACTGCCGGGTCAAACAAAATACTTTAATAATGGTAGTTATGGCTTTTCGTCCCAGGAAACGCCCTGATGTAACTGAAACAATGTGGAGAGCGTTTTAAAATACCATGCCAATAAAACTACATGTACTGTTTATTAAGCGCGGGCTTGATTTTCTTTCGGAATACATGATATATCGTTATACGTACCGGCTATAGGCTCGGAATACATGTATGCTATTATACGTACGGCTAAAAGTTCGGAATACATACATGCATGTTATAAGACTCATGGATATAGGCTCGGGAAACATGTCTGTTATTATTCGTATCGGCTATTGGCTCGGAATATATGTATGTTATTAAACGTACCGGCTATAGGTTCGGAACACATGTATGTAGTTTTAAGTGTCGACTAAATGCTTGAAAAACATGTATGTTATTATACAAACGTATATAGGCTTTGAATACCTACATGTTATTATACGTACCGGCTATAGGTTATGTATGTTATTAGATGAACTGGCTATAGGTTCGGAAAACACGTATTTAACTATACGTACCGGCAATAGGTTCGGAAAGCACGTGTGTTATTATACGTACCGGCTATAGGTTCGGAAAACATTTATGTTATTATACGTACGGTTATATGATCGGAACACATGTATGTTATTATACGTACCGACTAAAGGCTATGAAAACATGTATGTCATTAAACGTACCGGCTATAGATTGGGAATCAGATAGTTCTACTACCGTTCCTCCCTCTTCTTGAGTAACACCGAAAACAACTTGCTCATCCCACCCGTAGAACAACCAAAATTCATGCGAACCACTTGGCTGAAAATCGACAGGCATTACAATTTAAAATAGTTTTCTAGTTAAACCTTTCCCAAATACAATTAACGAACATGAATAAACTTTGAAAACATGAGGAAACCATAGATATTAAGTGCATGTACAAAAGTAAATAGATTTATCAAATACTGTTGTCTGATATCAAGATGATTAGTCATAACTGTTCCAAATGTTCTACAATGTGTGAAGAAATTATATTGAAATGGAAACATGCAGGGAATCTAGGAGATAGGAAATGTTGCACCTATATTGATAATAATTGACGTCGACTTCAAACACATACAATCTTATAATAACTGACGTCAACTACATAATTATACACTTTGATAAAGATTGACGTCGACTTCAAATACATACAATCTTATAATAACTGACGTCGACTTCCAATACATACAATCTTATAATAACTGACGTCAACTACATAATTATACACTTCGATAATAATTGACGTCGACAGCACACACAATCATATTGATAGTAACTGAGTTCGACTACAGAATTATACACTTTGATAGAAAACTGACGTCGACAGCACACACACAATCAAATTGATAGTAACTGAGCTCGACTACACCATCATACAATTTGATAGTAACTGAATTAGACAACAACATAACAATTTGATAGTAACTGACGTCAACAACAACATATCAATTTGATAGTAACTGACGTCAACAACAACACATCAATTTGATAGTAACTGGCGTCAACAACAACATATCAATTTGATAGTAACTGGCGTCGACTACACAAGACAAAGCTATAGAAACTGACGACGTATCATACAAATTGATAGTAGATTACGCCAATTACACAAACATACATTTTGATAGTATCAGACGGCGACTACTCAAGCATATGATTTGATAGTAGCTGACGTCGACTACAAACTTGCAATTTTATAGTAACTGAGATCGACTACACGACATCTACCTAAACACAATCCATTTGACGTCAGCAACACAAACATACAATTTGATAGTCACTGATGTCGACTACACACCCATGCAATTTGATAGTAACTGACGTCGACAACACAATAATACACTTTGATAATAACTGAGATCGACTACACACATAATCAATTTGACATCCACTACACACACACTTTGATAGTGACTGACGTCGGCCACACTCATACATTTTGATAGTAACTTACGTCGACCAAAAACATACAATTTGATAGTAAGTGACGTTGACTACACAATAATACAATTTGATAGTAACTGAGATCGACAACACGACGTCGTCTACACATTCATTAAATTTGATAGTACCTGCCCTCGACTAGAATTAAACAATTTAATAGGAACTTTCGTCGTCTACACAAGCATACACTTTAATAGTAACTGATGTCGACATCACAATCATACAATCTGATAGTAACTGACGTCAACAACACACTCATACACTTTGATAGTAACTGACGTTGACATCACAATCATACAAGCTGATAGTAACTGACGTCAACAACACAAGCATACACTGTAATAGTAATTGATGTCGACATCACAATCTGATAGTAACTGACGTCAACAACACAAGCATACACTTTGATAGTAACTGATGTCGACATCACAAGCATACACTTTGATAGTAACTGATGTCGACATCACAATCATACAATCTGATAGTAACTGATGTCGACTACAGAATCATACACGTTGATAGTAACTGACGTCGACTACACACTCATACACGATGATAGTAACTGACCTCGACTACCCAATCATACAATATGATAGTAACTGACGTCGACTACCCAATCATACACTTTAATAGTAACTGATGTCGACATCACAATCACACAATCTGATAGTAACTGACGTTGACAACACGATCATACACTTTGGTAGTACCCGACATCGATAAGACAGACTCATCAAGTACTGATCTACTTGAAAACGTTTGTTTTAACGCAGTCTCTCTTTCCTTGATGTCCTGGATGATTTGAGGTTTTTGCATCTTTCTTTACATTGTTCTCTCGCGCGCCCCAAGGTTTCATCAGTATCAGACTTTGGTTATCTGTGTTTGTGCATGCCGGAAGTTCATGTCTCCTGGTGCATGGCATAACACCCACAGCTGACATTTGGGATGGTCTTTAAGCCCCAATCTATTTAAATTTGCTGGTAATTGCAACATGTCATAGACAGCTCTGAGCATAAATCTCAGGGTACATATCTATCCATGTTAGATTCCTGTCCTTCCGCCCACCTCATTACGGTGTATCCCATCCTGCATCCTAAATTCGTATTTAGAATATATAATTTTATTCACTAGAAGGCTTGAGATAGAGACACTATATTACATGTAAATCAAGGTTTAAAACATATTTCCTTGGGGTGCATTGGAACCCATTTTCCTACTCGAATAAAGGAGTTCAATATGACATCACGTTCAGAGCTTTATTTCGTATAGCTATAATCTAGCACATACGATATTTACACATCCACACTTTACCTGGATTTCTCCAATGTCTTGTAAAGTCACCGTTTCTGTAGTATCGACACCAGGAAGCCAGAATTGGGAGTCCTTGTAGGTCATGTGTACGGTGACGGCATCTGAATTCCCACCTGCTTGAACAACAGTTATATAAAACTTTTCATCAGCAATATTGCCGTCCGTATCGACGCAGGTACCGACGAGACACTCCAATATTTCTGTAAGAATAAGGACACTGACGATAGGCTCTTATGGTTAATTTTATTTTGTAATGAATTTGTAGAGACCAATTGCTCTGAATGAGCATACGCTCATTAGCTTAGGCATATCTGATGGTGTATATCCCTTTAGCTTAGGCATATTCTGATAGTGTAAACCCCTTTAGCTTAGTCATATCTGATATTGTATACCCCTTTCCCACCTGCATACGCCTATTAGCTTAGGCATATATGATAATGTATACCCCTTTCCCACCTGCAGACGCAATTTGACGCAATAGCAGCAGACGTCTTTTGAAAATGTTTTGTCCAAAGGTCAAATGGCTCATGATGTGCAATTTCTCATTTGGCCACAATTTATTCAACTTTATTTAACAATTAAAATATCTTTTAGGTAGATTTTTCAGGTTTGTGTCACCATGTCACCATGTTTTCAAAGTCGTCTGCTACAGATGTGTTGTATGAGGAAAAGGGATACTATATCATGCCACTAATGGAAGAAGATAATTTCAAGGGACACACTTAGAAACAAAGGCGACCGGTTGCGATACCCTAGGTCTTTCCGAGCATAAACGATACAAGCGATGCCAGTTTTCCAGGACCAGTAATCGAACTAGTTGAGTGAGGGACACTTAAAAAAACCACACAGCTTATTTTTTCAAAAACCCGAACCGGGATATAAGCCCTAGACCTCTGAAAGGACAGTCTAGAAATTTTAACCACTAGACCACCGGTCCACTTATTGTGTGTGATTATAATGATGATGATGTCGGGGGATGATCGTGATATGACAGTACCTTACATGTTTATTATAATGCATCGTAAAATGTGGCGTTATCAGAAGCGATATTAACTAGACATTTAAATAAATAGGGCGTTAAATGCCTAAACTAATTGTGTATTTAAAGTGCATCTTTAATTGAAGACGAAACAACTTAAGCTACACTAAAGTAGATTTTCTGATTGAGTAATAACATGATTGTTTCTATACTATGACAAAACCATCATTGTGAATTATATATAGTATCGACCTAGATCAGTCAATGCATGCCGCGCAGGCTAACATTGACAGACACGTTTCACCTCCCGATGATTTTATGTTTCAGGGCTCGTTTCTCTATACATGTACCTCTATCCCCCTGAGACGGAATGTGTCGGCCCGGATTAGCCTTGCCAGATTCAACAGGCTGATCTTGGTTGATACATTATACATAGTCCATAATGTTCGTTTTCTCGTGGAACGGCTCATATACTAAATCAATACTTACGCGCTGGAGATGACAGTGTAAACTCGAAGTGCATACTGAATTTATTGCCTGAAATACAGAGACAGTCTTGACTGGAAGTGCATACTGAATTTATTGCCTGAAATACAGAGACAGTCTTAACTGGAAGTGCATACTGAATTTATTGCCCAATGAAAACACCATTGTATTCATAACAGATTTATTTACCATTAAACCAGCAGACGACTTGAACATACTTTGTCAAAAAATAAAAAATCTCTATAATTGAATGGATAACCTAGGACTAAAAGTGGAAAGCATTGTGGCAAATAGAGAAATTGCTCGTTTTGAGCAATTTCTTCTTTTGTCACTATATTTTTAAAAAGCCGTCTGCTGTAGAGGCGTCAGAAAGCGTCTATATGAGGGAAAAGGTTAACCCTTTCCACACGTAGACGCTTTCTCGCGCATCTGAAGCAGGCAACTTCTGAACAACATTAATGCAAAAGGAGAAATGGCTCATTTCCATATATTTAGCAACATGTTTTCATAGTTGTCTGCTGTAGATTTGTTGTATGTTGGGAAGATCATCATTGTTTACTCAGATAATAGCATAAGCGCTTGCTTTTCAAAATTACCAAACATATGCTCTTTTGTAATGTACTACAATAAATACAATATTAGATATGTTCTAACGAAAGTGACATGAACTAAAAGAGTATCAGATTAACGCTTCGTAACTTGCATGAATTAAATAGGAGTAATGTGATATTGAGACTTGCATGACATAAATAGATGTCTTTGCTATTGATATTTGCATGGGAAATAAAGTATGTCTGTGCTATTGAGATTTGCATGACATAAATATATGTATGTGCTATTGAGATTTGCATGGGAAATAAAGTATGTCTGTGCAATTGAGATTTGCATGACATAAATATATGTATGTGTTATTGAGATTTGAATGACATAATGATATGTCTTTGCTATTGAGATCGCATGGGAAATAAAGTATGTCTGTGCTATTGAGATTTGCATGACATAAATATATGTATGTGTTATTGAGATTTCCATGACATAATGATATGTCTTTGCTATTGAGATTTGCATGGGAAATAAAGTTTGTCTGTGCTATCAAGTCTTTCTTGACAAACATATCATGTCTGTGATATTGAGACTTGCCTGACATACATAGTACATGTATGTATGTGCTATTGATATTTGCATGACATATATAGTATGTCTGTGCTATTGAGACCTCCATGAATAAAATAATATGCCTGTGATATTGGGACTTGCACTATATAATACTATGTTTGTGTTATTGAGACTTGCATGTAAAAGATAGAATGTCGATGCTAATGAGAATGAATGTATATTGTTTTATGGTGCATCGACAGCTAAGGTCATTTAGCGCGCAATTCAATTATTCACGATCCCTGGGTAAACAGACCAGTACTAGGCTAGATATTGTGCCTTGTCCAAGGGCACTCCACCATGACCGAATTGCCGCGACTGGGGATCGAACCAGGGACACCCTGTTTCGAA
>JAUELF010277718.1:0-10573 GCA_031471495.1 Clinocardium nuttallii | reverse complement strand
TTATTTTACAATCATTCTATAATAGCGTATAGACAATAAATAGAGACTTTTTGAAAAATTTAACGAGGTAATTTGTATTTTTCTGCATTTTTTGCTGTTATAGAAATTCAGATGCCTGTGCATAAACCTGTAAATATTGATCGTATATGCTTCCTTTCTACTTGGTATACATATCCATTAAGCCATTCCTTACACATTTTCATGACTTTCAATTGACAATTCTTCAACACTTTTCACACTGCAAAACTGGATCTGAACTACTTAGAACCTACTTATTTGTCACCATTAGCAATATTGGCAGAGGTTTCACCATTTCAAAATCGTTATCACAATCTGGGGTTCAGCACCGTTAAGATAGCAACACGTTAATAGAACACATGTCTTTAAGGATAACTACACATCAAAGCCTACCGAATGTTCCTCTGTCCACGTGAGATCAAATTCCCCATCTTGAATACAGGCCGTGTCATACTTATACATATAGAACCATACTCCACTTTCTTTGTCAAAGAATCCATTCCAGTTCGACCTCAGAGACAAAGATTGTTGAAAATCAATCTCATTTTGACCTTTCAAACCATCGTGCACTGATCCCTCATGTGGTGGTGAAGTGTCGATTGTTATCTGTAATAATTATAATTCTTTCGGTACCCCATTTATACCCCATTTATTAATTTATCAAAATATCCATTATTATTAAATGAGAAAAAACCAGGTACTTGAAAAAGAATATATTTATCAATTAATAATATAACTAGTATTATTATACTCTGTGTTAATAAGTTATTATTTCTATCATTTAAATTCGAATTGTTGGTCACTTGACAAAAGTGTGCTTCTTTTCCAAGTTATGGTTGCTTTATAATACAATTTCGTGTAATTAGTTTACTTAACCTTTCATGGCTCAAGACTTAATTTTACTGTTCATTGCGCGTCGTCTTGTCAGACTATATACTGTTGGCTGCTCAACTCAACATTATAATCTCGACACTCATGTAATTGGCTATGAACTCGTCCAAATGAAAAGCTTGCAGAATCCAGTCTCCAAAATGGACGGACAGAAACAAAACTCTTTTTACTTTATATGCATACCTTAAAGTCTCGTTTTGTCTCTAATCTAGCTTTATTTGTTACGACAACCTCTATGAAATAGTCTCCTTCGTGTATTCCAAAATGTTTGCCCTCGTGCAACCCGTCACTTCCTGTATTTGTAATTGGTGGTTTTACTTGATAATGGCGATGGTGGCAACCGTCAAATGGCGTACAGTAACATTGAGGTCCCCTGGCATATGATCCGTATTTGGTTTCACACTCTTTCAGTGTCTGGAAATTGTTTAAATAGCTTTTAAAATCAGGTGAATCAAACAACAAGAAATTGTAGTATTAATAAGTTAGTTTTTTAAGTTAATGTCCCTCACTGCTTTATGCCACTTTCAACAGTATTTCAATTATATGACGGTGTTTGCGGGATGCAGCATTTGTAATTATATTACCGTATTCCTAAGCACATGGCAAGAAGGTAACTTGCTAAATTTTAAAAGTGTATTGCGTGATTCGTTGGGAGATGCGAACCATGAATTTCCACTCTTGAAGTGACAGCCTTGGCGTAAAACATACGAAAGGTAGACCTTCGATTATAGTTTCTCGTAAGTATGCGTGAATGTTGATTGAATAACGACGGGAATAACGAAAATCCCTGAATGTTTCTGACAGGTCTTTACGAGTGCCTCCGATTAATACCTGTCTTACCAAAAGAAACGATATGTTGAGGACCGTATCAAACTACGCATTGGCGACAATATATGCACTTAAGTAAATATTGGAAGTGGTACAGTTCACTAAGGCTTTGTTTGGAATTTAGCATAGTAAGTATAACTTAGATATAAAACTGTGTTTTTAAAACCGTAAGAATACACCATACAAATGTTTGTACAATACTTAAAATCAAGATATATTGAAGACAGTGGTCTTTTTTAAAAAAATATTGTATGATGTTTTCACTCTTACCGAAGCGTCTCCTTGCGCCCTTTCGTCTGCTTTTCCATGTACAATGACGTCATCTGTATAATTGTCAAACAATCTCCAGGAAATCTCATATATACCGCTGTGTGGATCGTATACGTCCCATTCAATTCTGCAACAATAAATGGAAGTAAGTAGAAGATTAAAGTAAAATTGTACATGTTTTCAGGTAAACTGTTCAATGGTTTCAAAGGTTTTGTTGAACCATCAACTGGATGTAATATGCTTCAACTTCAAATAGAGTAGAGATGAAAACTTCAATAGCACCAAACTCTATTAATCTATCCAGTCAGTGTGCAATGACATCTTATCGTGTGTACAACATTTCATAATTCAGTATATCACCCCAATACACTGGTAAACTTACGTAAGATCCTTGAATTCCGCTACGTCATGTACACTGACGTTGACAAAATCTCCTTTTGTCAACCACAGGTAGGTCATAACAGGCGGTGTGGTATCTAGTTTTACGCTGTAAGTGTCCTCAGCGTATTTACCTATGGCATCATACCCACGGATTGTAAACGTGTACTTGTCACCATCTTTACTATCCTCTTGCACTTCTAATTGTTGGGCATCAAAGGCTGTTTTAGATACCGTTATGAAGGCGTTAGTTTGAGGAGGATTTCCAAAACCTTTGTCAATCTGATATCCTACATCCACTCGCACAACCCCTTTTGGATAGGTGGGAGAAAATAATATGCAACTTTTGTTCATTTTTTTTATATTATTGTTAAGAATTTTCAGAAAATCATGTTTAAGACAGACGACTGCTGAGGCTTATGTAATGTTTCTTTCTTTCTTAGATAGGTACACTTTAAGCACACGTGTAATTTAGATATGTACAGCAGATGTTTAGCCTTAATTTAAGAATAAGAATAGAATAAACGAGTTCAATATATGTTACCATTTATTTGTTTATACTATACTGTTTTTTACAAGAGTATAAGTAATCAAATATACACTGAGTCTGGTAAGAGATTGATTACGAGGATAACTAACCTTGGATATTATGAAACCACTCTGTAGTCCGTAATGATTTACCTACGGTGTCATCAAGCTCGCGTGATATTGTAGTCAGTTCATCTACAACATTTAACCATCCGTTCACATGATGTTTTGTATTTCTAAACCTGTTTGGCCAAACTAATGTTAAGTGACTAAATTCCTTGTTGATCCATTCCTTCTCCGTCTCCTCGGTGGCCAAGGTTACGTTTGGATTATTTCCAATAAGACTAACAGTTGAGTTGTTATCGAACAGACAAATCCTACGAGTTGTTTTGTAGTTTCCAGCCCAATCATAGACGCTCATCTCCACAAAATATGGTCCTGCATGTGTAAAGTTTACTGTCGCAGAGTCCTGTAAAACACCGTAATTGAATATAAAGCTAAATGTGCAATATATTTTCATATTCATATAATTTTCCTAAATGCCTAGCATAGTTTATTATATAATTTGCGCAGTGAATTGGTGAATTGTAAACTTATACACTCACAGTGAGTTTATATTTTTTTGCAGTGAATTTATAATTTTTGCAGTGAGTTTATAACTTTCACTTTATGTAAGTTCTTTTTCCTTCATGCTGTTTACATTAATTATTAAAACACTGAGTCTTAAAACGAATACAATTCGGCTTAAAGATACAATAAAATAGATCTGCTAATCTAAATTTGGGATAAATCAATAGTTGTAGTTATTTTAAAAACGATTATCTGACCTCAAAAGGAAACCAACTTGGATAATGCCAGATTTATAAAAAAACAAAGTACTCAAAATGAACATCTATTACTGTATGATCAGACAGTCAATAGTAATCCGCCGTAGCCGACTAGGTTTGGAACCGGGCGTGCCGGGTTCGATTCAATTAGCGGTGATTATGGTTGAGAGCCATTGGGGAGGACAATAACTGAAATACTGTTATGTGACTTTTGATACCTTTGCACTATTCTGAAAACCCGTTTAAAGCGTAAATGAAAAAATAGTTTGTTTCAATATAGTATCGAAATTTCGCTACTCTTGACAATATCATCGTTTGCTTTTCACTCGATAAACGGAATTTAAAACACAAACAAAACCAATTATCTCTTATTATTATCAGGTGAAAATAATTCATAATTTGGACAAGTCAAGATAAATATATGCTTGAACATCCCTGTAATAATTTCCAATAACCTTGCTTCTAATTGGCGATATGTGCAGGGTAAAATTAAATTGCGCAGATACAAACATCGATCTGGATCCCCACTGTTCGCAGGGGGATATTTGGAGAGCACGGATGAAATACCGGTATGAATACATTATATTATTACTGTTTGTATTAACGTGACATGTTGTAACAGATTCTTTATCTGTTTACAATGAGAAATACACTGTTGGTACTAGAAATGTTGAAAAACGTGTTAATAAATATATACCTCTTGACTTGCATTAACAACTGTTTCGAAAACAATTCTATGTTCGGGTTCGAGCAGTCCTTCATTAACCGGAACGCTATTGACTTTTAGGGCATAAAGGTCTAATCGATACTCTTTTAAACCCGAGTCATTATCCGCCCATCCGTCCCATGTCACATCAATAGACGACTGTAAAACGTAGAATCAATAATGACAACATTCAGCCACGTCACACGAACATCGATCAGTATAGCCTTTTATAGTATTTACAATTGCGGTCACAATAAATAGACGGTTAGTATTCAAACTGTTTACTGCGACTTTCATGATGCTTGTTGGACTACACGTTCGGACAGGGAAGAAATTGATCATACCTGAAAAAGCATACTAGTAACAATAACATTTTACAACAATTAAAAACAAAAACATCTAAAAACTTAAACATAAACCGAAAGAGGTAGAATATACACACCGTTTCGAAAAAATCTTCCAAGACTAACGGCTGAATTGAACATGGTGATGATCGTTCGGCACAATGGGTTGGAGTATGAAAATCAAACCCGACCGTGATCGTCTGACTGACTTTGATTCCTTTTATAAAGTAGTTCTTCTCGACTTTATAATGATCGTCGTTTTCATCCTGGCTGTCCCAGTCGTTGTATGTCACTATCCCTCCATTTTCAACATATGCAGTGAAATCTATGCTGCAAACAACATGAATGTACCAAACAAACCAATGAGAAAACACGCACTATTATTCAGAATAAAGTTTAAAACTAAATTATAAACGGATACATATTAGTTTCAATCAAAGGAATTTAATATACAGTAAGCAACCGAAACCTTTCTTTCTGATCAACTTTTACATTTCACCCTGTAAAACATTTCACCATGATACAAATTAACATCACACGAGCAACAACATGTACCTAATTCTGCTCGATGTTGCTATAGAGAGATTACACTGTATATCCGTTGTAGTATACTTTATATACCTATCGGTTCCTGATAGTAAGTTATATTAGGAAGATGAGAGTTGTGTTCAACTGACCATGTTTTTGTCTATCGAAGCCAAAATGTTTCTCGATACTATTTAAACGTCAGGAGACAAAGAAGTATAATAAATAAATCTTGATTAATCGAATGATTTACGTTTCATAACTGTGATTTATGTTGTATAATTATTATTTTGAAACGGAGGCTATTTCACTTACAGACTCTATACTAGCAGTAACACATCATTAATTTAAGAAAACTGACCTCATGTCCATTATGTATGCTTCAGTCCATTTAAGGGGTTTGAATTACACTGGGCTCAATGGTCGATCCGAGGATTTAACAGTAACGATAAATGAATAATGACATCAGAAATGAAATCCGACGTCCACACCACACATTGATAAAATACATGTGGATTG
Source organism: Clinocardium nuttallii (assembly GCA_031471495.1). Classification (NCBI taxonomy): domain Eukaryota; kingdom Metazoa; phylum Mollusca; class Bivalvia; order Cardiida; family Cardiidae; genus Clinocardium; species Clinocardium nuttallii. The sequence continues at coordinate 4,739 of JAUELF010277718.1, read as the reverse complement.
ATTGATAATACTAATCATTTACAACGAATAGTGTGCATCTAATGTGCGTCAGTGGTGTTGCAACATTTAGAATATGCATACAGAATAAGTACCGGACTGAAAAACAACCATATTAACAAGGTTGTGAATAAATGATTCGATAAAACATTACTTCACAATACAATAATGTTTTTCCCCTTCACCATGTTTTGCATCACTTTACACTTGTTCTGAGTATTTCAAACATATTCAGTTAGATGACCATAAATCGAGAAATAGTTGCAATAATATGCATGAGATGTCTGTTTTGGTCCCAAACTCAAGGTTAATACCTTTGCACAACATCAATGTTAATTGACTGTTCGCTAGTAACTATTGAATAAGTATAAGGTATGCTGTGTTTATATGGAAAATGCACTTTCCAACGACGGACACTTTTGCTTACACATCCTCTACTTAGCTGAAGAACCTCAGTGTATTATCATACCAACCAACCTTACAGTCAAACACAGTTTGTATTGAACAGTAAGACATGTTATATCGTACACTCTGGGCATAAAGGGTATAACAACCCAGCCCCAGCTAGCCATGTTGTTTGACAAATCAACATGGCTTGAAGGAATCAGCTAGATGGGCACCTACTACAACACTATTTGTAAATCAGTCGGCTACTTTGGGAAGAAGGTACTTATAAGGTTTTCGCTATAGGCATGTGAGGCAAATAGACCCGTCCTTTGAAGGCCATATTGTGTTACAAATCATTATTGCTTTATGGAAATCTCGTAGAGGGTCGGTCAACAAATGAACATGTCTTCAATGTAAAGAAAAACAGCCCGTTCCCCTGGCAGCCACGTTTTTCGACCGATACAAATGCTTGTCACACAATGATCATTAGTACAAAAGTATTCGGAGATTGCGCAGATACATTCGGATAAGAAGACTTTTTATTTTTGACTTCATTCATATAAGAAAAGATAGCCCCGCACTCGTGCAGTCATGTTTTGCAACCGACCGATCAACAAGGCTTGAATGAATCTAATATATTGTAACCAAAGAAACATTTCGCGAAAAGTATTTGGAAATCGGCCGCATACTTTTGAAGACGAAAATCCTACTTCAAACTAAAATTCTGTATGAATTGAAGGAATTTTGTTGAGGACATTGGGAGGATGCTTTATGTGAAATTTAATCCCAATATAATCCCATTTGTTGTTCGCTTAACGGTTTATTCTTGATTGTCCCATATTTTGATTTATGGGATGAACATCGATGTAGGACTTTCTGGAAAACATACATGCGGGCTCATCCCTGCCTAGGTCGAAGCTATCGCTACAGAACGGTTTATTTATAATTCCACTAACAACACATTTTCCCATTTTTAATGTTATAGTTTGTAACGAAATTTCAATTCGGTTTTGTGCTTTTCAAATGAAATAACTAATAATTAAAGAATGCTCGTCTCTGTCAGTCTCGTGAAATAAAATTCCTTGAGGTTGGTCCTCTATAATATATAACTAAAACTAATTTAGAGCGTTATACTTTTTTCTTAAATTTATGAGTTTTAATAGATTTTATACATGTTGAATATCGAAAAAGAAAAAAAACAAGAAACCAAACTATTCTGCTTAAGTTATATATTTGTGATTATAATATTTTGATATTTATGATTGCATGTTTTGGCCAACAATGACTCTAAAATATTATGTATTCTTTCATACAAACAAACAGTAAAAAACCCATCTGCAAATTAAATGCAGAAGGATAATTGGAATATGCAAACTAAAGGGACTCTATTTTAAAAAAGCTATCTGTATTTGATCGGTCAAGATACAGAAAACTTTCTGGATCTGTTTTCTTAATTGTTTTATGTATAAAGATAAAATACATAGTAGTACCTGTCTAAATGAGCAAACATCGGAGATCCTCGACCGAGGACCGTGGTCCATTTCATATTCTGAAAATGTATTGGTGGAACCGAAGTTAAAGGACAGTTAGTCACGAAGTTACAGGTATCATTAGAGACAATCCAGGTGGAATCCTTTGATCCTGTTAAATAAAATGAATGTCCAATAATATAATTAATTTCATCGGGGCATAAAATGACACAGAATGAACAGTGCCTGATTTCTTTTTAAGTTTTAATATTTTGTACAACAGCAATCAGTTATGATACACCTTGTTGTTGATGTTTGCCGTTTCAATGCTTTTACATGATATTCCTTTCATAATTTTGTTTGGCTTATCTGAATCGTTATCTCAATTTTAAGATGCACGGATACTTTATAATTATTTTAAAGCTAAGTTTTACATATTACTGTAACAACACTAACGACGAAATAAATCAAAGATCCATAAATGATCAAGTTTAAGGATATATTTGTGTATTTCTAAACCAAATATGACGCAGTCAAAAAGCTTTGATCATACACGTGCATCAGTTTTCTAGGTACAGGTTTAACGGAACATACTTTGATCGCACGCTTATAACCTGGTATTCCAATCTGTATAATATTAAAGTTATCGGAAGGTAAAGAGAATATATAATATATAATTACTACCTTAATGAATTATCCTAAAACCGATGAATCAGTCTCAAAATTATCACAATAATCCTTAGCGATGTGGGGAGAAGAAATAGTACTACAAATTGAGCTTTGGTTCGAAACCACGTCTTTTGTTCACTAGACGGTCAATTTAATCAATCTATAGAGACGAGGCGAGAACTTTTGTGTAGTAAACAATCTTATATATTGTAAAAATTGACAATATATATTTGGTTAATGATCAGAAATCGACCAACTATTAATTAAGTAAACATCATGTAGCGTGGTAAACAATACCTCTCCTGAGGACAGCCACAATTCCTACCGACTTGACTCCAATCTTTGTTTTACTTTTTACAATGTAGTACGGTGGTTGATCTGTACTTGGAGCCGTGTAAGCGCTCGTCATTACTATTGCCATATTCGACCAGTCTCTCACATTCGTCCACAGCTTTCTATCTCTGTGTTTCGGGTCGGGTATAATAAGTCCTGGATGATTTGCCTTATTGAGAATGGCTTCGAAGCGCAATACTTTTGGCCTGAGTTCTTCTTTTGCGTCCCACTTAACTGAAATCGATATATAACGAATAAACGGCTGCTGAAGTATTGTCGACATTCATATGTGCTCACACTTGCATGTGCGCACGTATACTGACAACTCGTGTATCTTATTGCGATATTAACACAGTGATATATCAGTTTGGCAAAATGTACAATGCCTTGGCCAAATGATAACCATATTAAGGAATACTACATGGCATAATGCAAATCTAGGCAAAACGTAAGGAACCATTTTTACGTATTTAATGAGTTATTGATGCCAATACTATTATTTTTATGTAGACTTGTGTACATAGCTTGACTTGGTAACACTAACATGTACGGTGTCATCTGTTTTCGACTGTAGCGAACGTAATGTGTTATGTACGTGTGCGCTGTTAATTAATTTTCCCAAAAACTTGATTGAAATCGTCCTGTTCTGTGAACTCTTAATGTGGATCATAAGTAAACCGGTTTTACTTGGCACTCATGACTGTTAACACGTCTTCGTTAAGATGCTGCCTTTATACTCGTTATTAATGTTATTATAATCAACCCAATAGATACATTAACGCAGGTCGTTAAACGTCACCGCCCTGCGGTCGTAGTTGTTAAATCATAGCATTGAGAGTGCTCACAGCAAGGGGCTTACTGCAGATTACATTTGGTCATGGATTTACCGATCTCTAAAGTCTAACAAGAGCTTCATGAATAAGCTTAATTATTTCTGCTCTATTCTGTTTATTTTTATATTTGATATGAATTGTTACAAGCTGAACATGTAAATTTAAATATAAATACAATATTGTTTAAACAAAAACACGCAAAACGAAACCCAAACAAGATCACTTAACAATAGCACTTTGCTATGTCCATATATTTTATGATAAAGGAGTTGAACGCGAAATACTGTACATACAGTATGGAGGTCTACCGATATACTAGCATTTGACACAAATTTCCTGTCCCACACAGCTAGTGGTTTACAATGATTTTAGCCGGGTTTTGTTTCCATAGAAGTAACACATAAACATGTCATATCAAAATCAAATGAAATTCTCGGCCTAACAACGAGAACTATTTTGAGAGTCTAATTCTAATATCAAGCAGAGCTAAAAGCCTTTGTAATTTACATAGTCTACGGCGTGATACAACTAAAATAATGTTAAAAGCGACCTTAAACACCCTAAAGCAAACACATCCTTAAGCAAACCAAGCAAACCAAGCAAACCAAGTATAGGTGACAAATCAAAAGCAGTGCTTTTGAATTTATTTTAAAACCAACATTTTGAAATAGTTAGTTGCAGATGTGTCAAACAACGTTTAATAAACAAGAGGACCAAGATGGCCCTCGATCGCTCACCTAAATGTCAACAAGACTTTCCTTAAATTTGACCTTGTGACCTAGTTTTTGACCGGACATGACCCATCGAACTTGGCCTAGATATCACTTAGACAAACATTCTGACACAGTTTCAACATGCTCAAGCTAAAAATATAGCTTCCAGAGGGTTAACAAGATTTTCTTTAAATTTGACTTAGTGACCTAGTTTTTGACCTGACATGACACAGTTTCGAACTTGTCCGAGATATCACTTAAACAAACATTCTGACAAAGTTTCAACATGCTCAATCCAAAAATATAGCTTCCAGAGTGTTAACAAGATTTTCCTTAAA
>JAUELF010277707.1:0-10574 GCA_031471495.1 Clinocardium nuttallii | reverse complement strand
TCCTATCATCTTTACTATTATGCTGATATAGGCTCTTTTAAGTTGGAAAATGTTTACTATGGACTAACAAAGTAATAAGAGATTGTGTAACATTGTTGAAAAAGAGGAAGTAGCTTGAGAAGGGTAATTTTCAAGGTGGTCAAAAACATGAAAGTTAAGGAAGGGTTTCAGAGAAATATTATACTGCATCTGTCACAACATTATAGAATATGACTATTTTATAAAAGATGCATGTTTTTGAAATTCTTGAATTGAAAGAATTGAATAATTGTACATAAATGTCTCACTTGATACAGTTTCGCAGTTAAAATATTTCAAATGTGAAGGTCATTTTCAGTGCGAAACTGTATCAAGTAACATTTTCTTCAAAATAGTCCTTCTCTAGAGGATTTATTTAATTCTACAAATAAATCTAGATTGATGAAGAGTTTTTTAACATCATAAGTGAAGTGCAATCTTTTATTTCTAGTTTAGAAGAAAATATTAAGTTTTTTGCTTCTCCTGAAAAGTTTTTAAAAATACACTTGATACAGTTTCGCACTAACCCCTCGATTTAGGTTTCGCAAAACAGTTTTAGTTGCGTGACTATGGAACACAGGGCAGGTATTGAAATATCTCAACAAAGAAAGACGTCCCAAATGTTGGTAAATGTCTACACGTGCATGTCGGAGGTCTAATACATTTTAAGCTGAATAACAAAAACTGACTTTCGAAATGCTTTTGTTAGAAATTTACAAATATTGCAAAAGGTGTTAATGGCAATTGCTCCGCTTAGTGTAAACAAAGGTTAATTAATGATATAGTAATAAGAACAAACGATTTATACTTGGGTAATACCTGTTATTAAGGTGCAGACTCATTAATTGAATGCCGTCAACAGAATGTTGTTTAGAGAGTGCAACACTTAACTACGTATATGTTCGTGCGAAACATAACTTATTAAAATTAAAAGTTTAAATACTTAATTTTTTATTCAAAAGGTGTAATATGACTTACCAGAAAAGAATGTAGTAATGTCGTCCTTCGGTAGACCGCTAGATGATGTGTAGGCGACGCTACAACCTGTACATATTTTCTTTCCCTTCTTAAAGAAGACGCTCTTGCAATTGCCTTTGATAAAACACAAGGAGCAGCAACGTATCAAACTTTGTGGTTTCAAAGAAAGCACTGTTTCTCCGAACGCACACGTAAGGCCATCTATATCAGCATTATAAGAGAATGTTGTCATGTTTAATCCGGCAACCGCCAAATTGAATATGTTACAAAGAATCAGTAATATCCTCATTGTTGTTCTTTCAAGTACCAAATTTCGACTGTAGAACACACCAGGATCTCACACAATTCAAAGCTGACATACAGGGTGTCTCAAAGGCATGGCACATACATGAACCTAGACTTGTTGTGTATTACGTAATGCATCTTTCAAAGATCACGTTTTTCTCATGTCATAAAGGCTTTCAATTTTGTGAGAATCAATCGTCGCTGTGTAGGCCGTTGCCATGGTAACATAAAATAAAGAAACACGTACTATATGTTCATATTTTCAGAAAAATTACACTCACATACCCCAATTGTGTTTTTCTTTATTACAAATACCCAAATTGTGTAGTTTCTGTTTGATAGTTTTTAATTTATATTAATGACAATCTATATTGCAAATACAATGTGCATTAACTGCAGTGGTCAACACTACGGTGGTGGACTTCTATGACAAACTATTTAAATGTTTTCACGAACAAAACTGTATAATATTAGCCTTCCCACGCGAAAACTTACATTGTGTCAGGATCAGACTAAGCATACCGCGCAGGCTAATCCGGGCAGACAACTTCCCGCTCCTATGGATTTTCTGTTTCAGGACTAGTTCCTCTGCACCTCTCTTCCCTGATACGGAATGGAGTCGGCCCGGATTACGCAGCGTCCATCATTTTGGTTTTCTCGTGACACAGCTCATATGTGTTCTATCCATCTGGATATATCAGTTTGAAGCAATTAGTGTTGTTTGAAATGGTCGCGGATTCAACTTGAACACAAAGGTTTTTTTCTTGATGTTCAGGGTGAATCCAATCTTAGTGCCTATCACACTGGAAAATGTTAAAGTAAGATTCCAATTGCAACCATCAAATGCATTATTTCATAATATTTTACCCTATGACATTTAAAAGAAATACAAATGAGTGTGTCAAGTTCGTGAAATTTTGTAAAATAGACAAGACAAGACCACATTTTATTGACATAAGCTAATACAGCTTCTAGTGATAAAACACAATTTAACATATATTTACGTGACATACATTTATTCATGGTTTTCATTTTTCCATTGGTTACGATGGCAGTCTTTAAAACAAAGTACATTTTAAATCAATTAAAATGATGGTGACATTAATCAAAGCTCTAGATAAGTGGCGTTTTGCAAGTTCTGAAATCCTTATTTGAGCATCTTACCCTATGTTGCGAGTTCTCGAAATAATCGTCTTTTCGACAATTCCTTTGAGTCCCAACATTACAGTTTTTTGGTTGGATATTTAGAAAGATATTGTGGTGGGAAAAAGAGTTGTATACTCTTCTCATCTGGACCTATGATTAGTGAAATCCTAAGGTGTAATGATGCATCGTGTTTTACCGCTGCAACATGGGTTTATTTATGGGAGAGGTTTTTTTCAAACACACTGTACTTAATATTTATTATTTTTTGCCTTTTCAAATACGAAAAGAAATGTTCATGCATATTTCAAGTGACGTCAAGTGCAATGAAAATCTAATTTGTCAAAAAACACCATGTTTATGAATATTTATTAAAAACGAATATAAATGTCAAAGAATAAATTGTATATGGTTAATTTCCAATAAATGATAAAGTAGACATTTCGTTCAATCACATGAATGCTTCGCTCAATCTGAGGGCTAAACGGAAAAAAGCAATCTTAATGTTTTGAATGAGTGAACGCTTTATGAGCGGAATGGAACGTGAGCGGAGTGGAACGTGAACGGTAAATGTTGTCAATTCCAAGATGTTCTTACATGTATTAGCATGGTCTAACTACGCGCTCATTAATCTTTTGACGCCTTTTATAGAATGAATAAATATTGTTTTATGGCGCATCGACAGCTAAAGTCATTTAGCGCGCATTTAAATTTGATTATTCATGATCCCTGGGTAAACAAACCAGTACTAGACTAGAAAACGTGCCTTTCCCCAAGGGCACTCCACCATGACCGTAGTGCCGCGACTGGGGATCGAACCCTGGACACCCGGTACGAAATCCCCGACGCTAACCACTCGACCACAGCGGATTCCGCCGTTTATAGAATTATGGGCTCAACTAACCACATACGGATCTACACATTTTACCATTTGTTAAACAAGCTCAACACAATTGTATTCAATTAGATGTTCGTTGAACTCGTTTGTACATGTTATGGGCCAGAATCATACATCATCCAATTAAGTATATTGTAGTGTAGTGTAATCGATTTCTGCCGTTGGAATTCCCGAAGCATGCTGTAAATGTAATGCTGTTTTGATGTACATTTTCATTTAGATTACAAATCATCTTCACATGTTCGTAAGCAATATTGATGCACATTTGCCCAACAAATTATATATATTCGTTTAAAAGTAAATGTCATGTGTCACAAATTGTATCATATTTATAGAAAACACATACATTAGTGTTTATAGGTTTTGAAAAGGAGAACTGCTCATGGAGGTCGAATCACGTGGTATTTGTAAATCTAGAACAACTTATAAGCCGTCCTGCGAGAAAACCAACATTTTGGACTCTGCGTAAAGTATCGACCCGGATCAGCTTAAGCATGCCGCACAGGCTTACCCGGACAGACACGTTTCACCTCCTGTGGATTTTCTGTTTCGGGAATAATTTCTCTATACCTCTATTCCTCGGAGACGGAATATGTCGGCCCGGATCAGTCTGCACGAACAGCGCAGGCTGATCTGGTCGACTTATTACGCAGATGCCATAATGTTGGTTTTCTGGCGAGAAGGCTCGTATGTATCCGCACGGTATGATACGGCTGTGCTCCGTTCGCTAACTAGCAACAGAATGCTCGAATCCTTGTTTATTGAACCCTTTCCCACATACAGCAATATAAACGGTATATGCCGCCTCTGCAGCAGAAGACTTTTGAAATCATTGCAGTGAAAGAAGAATTTGGTCAGGATGAGCAATTTCGACTTTTAACACAATTACTTTTATCTATTTTTCAAAAATCGTCTATTATTTAAAGAGATTTTTCAGTTTATTGCTAATTTTCAACTTTATTTAAATGTTCTTCATTTGTGTAGGGCTTCCATATCTTTACCTTAATGCTTTCAAAATCGTCTGCTGCAGATTTATTTGTTTGTGAGAAATGGTTAGATCGTCTGCCGCAGATTTATTTGTTTGTTAGAAATGGTTAGATCGTCTGCTGCAGATGTATTTGTTTGTTAGAAATGGTTAGATCGTCTGCTGCAGATTTATTTGTTTGCTAGAAATAGTTAGATCAAATAACATGAATATAAACGCATGAAATAAACGCGTCATGGTAACATAAATTAAAATGTTTTGCTTTTTTAAATGGTCCGTTTATATAGAGATATTTCAGTTGTATAGATCTTTTATATCTTTCACTAAATGTTTTCAAAGTCGTCTGCTACAGATTTGTTGTTCGTGATAAAGTATTGAATCAGTTAACTCATACATGCATATGGTTTACCTAGAGAACGGATCAATAAATCAAAGTGTAACCATACTATTGCTATTTAATTCACTCATCTACCTCGGTGCGCCACTGAAACGTTTGTAAACGCTAAATCCCTTCGGTGAAGCAACAAACCACCCCACACAAAACTCAAAGGGAACGCAAAATCCTAGAAACCTTTTAGCAATATATGTACCTATAGATGTTTATAATATTTTTGTGTAAACATTGCTAGATTTACACCCAATATATGTACCTATGTGTATAATATTTTGTGTGTGAACATTGCTAGATTTACACCCAATATATGTACCTATGTTTATTTATTTTGTTTGTGAACATTGCTAGATTTACACCCAATAGATGTACCTATGTTTATTTATTTTGTTTGTGAACATTGCTAGATTTACACCTGATAGATGTACATCGGTGACATTGAGTGACTGCTTTCAGAGAGGTAGGTTAGTTTCGTTTTATATATATAAATAAGTAACCTTGTATGTATTAAACGTCTTTCTAGTATCATATTGAAATGCAGTACATGGTGTCGATGTGTTTATTTAAGTTGACCACGGTTAGCACCGTGACCAACAGTTGTCTATTCCTAAACCCTTCATCGCCTCGGTAGTATATATTGGTAGAGTGTCCGCCATTAATATAAAAGTTATCATAGAATAGAGTTGAAAACGTAATTTATTTTGCCACAATGTTTAAATGGCTTTCACAGCAAATGCGTAAGAATGCGAATGCATGTTGGAAAGTGTTAATTGACAGATCGATAAGTATGCCTTGTCTAATTGGTAATCCGCATTGACCACCGCTAGATTCCGATCGAATCCGGGACTTCCGGTTGGAAATATCCCATGCTAATAACTCGGTCAGGAAGACGACTGCGAATGGCTGCATGGAAACGTAACGAAACATACCCAGTCATGAGAAAACCTACCTTCCACGTTTGAGACGGTGAACACATAGACCAGTCAGAACAGTCTCACCAGGGTCAACACTGGTCATCACTGGTCATCACTGGTCATCGCTGGTCATCACTGGTCATCACTGGTCATTACTGGTCATCACTGGTCAACACTGGCCATCACTGGTCATCACTGGCCATCACTGGTCATCACTGGTCAACACTGGCCATTACTGGTCATCACTGGTCAACACTGGTCATCACTGGTCATCACTGGCCATCACTGGTCATCACTGGTCAACACTGGCCATCACTGGTCATCACTGGTCAACACTGGACATCACTGGTCATCACTGGCCATCACTGGTCATCACTGGTCATCACTGGTCATCACTGACCATCACTGGTCATCACTGGTCAACACTGGTCGTCACTGGTCATCACTGGTCATCACTGGCCATCACTGGCCATCACTGGTCATCAGTGGTCATCACTGGCCATCACTGGTCATCACTGGTCGGCCATCACTGGTCATCACTGGCCATCACTGGCCATCACTGGTCATCACTGGTCGTCATCTAGTTGTACAGTTACATTGTATCTTGGTTATATTGACTTAGAAAGGAATTGCCGTGATAAAAATGAATACAATGATTGATTGACTGGGGTTTAACGCCGTTTTTAACATTTTCTCAGTCATATTACGGCGGCCAATTCACCTACTCACGTATTTCCTGGTTTTCTCACACCAGTACTCCACACAACAAACTTCCCAATCAACTGGCTGCTTTTCCACATAGAATTAGCCCATTGATGGAAGACGAATGACTTATGTTGCATTGACTCTTGTCAAACGTCGGAAAGAAAGTTGGCCGAGCCGGGATTTGAACTCACAACCCCTGGATTGACAGCCCGCGTTGCTACCGACTGAGCTACCGGGGCTCGGCATAAATGAAAACAAAATATACATTGAAAGTGACGCAATACACAATAAAAAGAAACGAACAAAGTAAAAAAGGAAATGAATTTACATGTATGGTCGAATATTTCATTCCATATACATGTAGAACTGTTTGCCATGCATACTTTAACTATGTTAAAGAAAACCGCAAAAAGGCTGTCAGATCATGGAAGACTTAAACAAGAACTTTGTTCATTGATAATGTAAAATACACAAGGTAAAATCACTTGCACGGCGTTCGTTGGGATGCATTGTAACTATGTTAAGGATTAACTGGAACGGCTGTTTGATTTGATCGTTTTTGGTATTTTGACCTTTTCTAAAACTAAAAATTGAATTGTGGAAATCCAGTTTTGATCCAGCATGGTTGTGTGCATAACGACGTTAAATATATTCACGAAGTGATTTCTTTCTTGCACCAGTACTATTCACAACAATCTTTCCAAACAACTGGCTGCTTTTCCACATATACTGTTAGCACATTGCTAGAAGCCGAATGACGTTTGTCACAATGACTTTTGTCAAACGACGGAGAACGGACCCCTGGATTGACAGCCCGTGTCGCTACCGACTAAGCTAGCGGGGCTCGGCAGAAAACATATAGACTCAGCTGAGTGCACACTCTAAAAACATTCTTTGTTTACACCTAACGATGCTTATTATATTCAGATAGTTTAATTAAACATGGACTCGGAACGATCTCACAAAACAGTGTTACGTCGCAGTAAAATAACCGGAAGAATCCTGGTAGAACGAAATGAAGAACAAGAGTTTATTCCGTAATAAAACAAGAATTTATTCCGTAATAAAACAAGAGTTTATTCATTAATAAAACAAGAGTTTATTCAGTAATAAGTTTATTCAGTAATCAAATAAGAGTTTATTTAATAATAAAACAAGCGTCTATTCTGTTTTTGGTTTTGTTGAGTTTTTACGCCGTTTTCAACATTGTTTCAGATTTGTCACGGTGACAGTTCATTTATTCATGGTGCCTTTGTAACCACACCAGCACTAGGCTAGTAAATGTGCCTTGCCCAAGGGTAAACTATCACGATTTCAACGCAGCGACTTGGGATCGAACCCGTGACGCCCGGTTCCAAATCCCCGGGGATTCCAGTTTATTTAGTAATAAGACCTCAAGTCATCAATGCAACATATAATACATATTTTAAAAGATATATGTTATATGCCGAGTCAATTAGTTATTATACTTAATCCACATAAAGCATGGATTCTCATTGCTAAATACAAAAACAAATATTTTCGAAGCTAGGTTGGAAAATAACACAATGTAAATAAGTAGTTCTGTTTTATATCAGCAAACTGATCACATCATGATTGATTCATTGAGTGGGGTTTAACGCCGTTTTTAACATTTACTCAGCCATATCACGGCGGCCAGGTCACCTACTCACGTGTTTTCTTTTGTTCACACACCAGTAATCCGCGCAACAATCTTTCAAAGCAACTGGCTGCTTTCCAACATAGTCCATTGGCGAACGACGAATGACGCATGTCGCATTGACTTTTGTCTAACGTCGGAAAGAAAGTTGGCCGAGCCGGGGTTGTAACTCACAACCCCTGGATTGACAGCCCGCGTCGTTACCGACTGAGCTACCGGGCTCGACCTTGATAAAAGGAGAAATTGCCCATAATGCCTACCGGAGCTCGGCCTGTTCACATCAAGTAATAGAACCAAAGCCACATTTTGCCTGGTGCGATTCATAAAATATGTTGTATTTTAGTTCTGTCAATGATCAAATCAGCATAAACCATTTCCCATTTACAGACGCCTTCTGACGATTGGGCAACATAAAACTTGCGAAAACATTGTGGCAAAAAAAATGCCTATGATAAGCAGTTTATCCTTTTGTCACAATGTTTTCAAATTCATTCACTTACATTCATTGTTACACAATTCTGTCTAGACGACTAGGTAACTTCCAATTTCGTCAACAGTTTTTTGTCACATTTCGTCTTCACCCTTATTCCCCTTTCGTCTATTGTTCATAAACAGAATATATATAGCTATATTTCTACGGAGATTGCCATTTCATCTTACATCGACCATCCTTAAAGCATTTTTACCTAAGGTATAAACAGTTTAGCAGACAATTTGTAGCACAAGAAATAATGAAAATAAGAGTTTGTCTACCGTTTATAAAATGAATATACATATCTATATTTCTATGCAGATTGTCATTTCATATTACATTGACCATGACTGTGCCTTAAAATCTTCTGATATTTTACAAATAGTATTGACCATATATAATCTATAATAAGGACATTTTGTTTTATTAAAAATCCAAAGAAAATGCGAACTGATCTGGATTTAAACTGAACATCTATTACTTAAAAAAAAGACAGATCGAAAACAATTAATTATTGATAATTGTCCAATCAGTTAGTTTGTTTTGGTCTAATATTTTCAATAAAATAACACAATTTCCAATGAAAAGATGCTCTGGTATGGATCCACACTGTATGTATAACCCACATATCTTAAACAAAAGATGTCTGTCTAATTAAATTAGTGTGTTAGCAACATATTTAGGGACTGTCTGTCACCCTAATCTACATTTAGACGAATTGTGACAAAGTGCAAAAAGTGTAGACGAAATGGGACAAAGTGCAAAAAGTGTAGACGAAATGGGACAAGGTGCAAAAAGTGTATACGAAATGGGAATAAACCATGATTTCAAAGGCGTCCTATGCAGAATTGTTGGAAGTGGGAAAGGGTAAATCCTTAGCCCGACAGTTTCCCTTAAACCTATAATGATTTAAAGACATTTCCACACTTGTCACAAATGCATGAACACGATTGCTCCATGTCTTCAAGCAATATAATCATGATCTCATCATTTCACCAACTATATATATATATATATATATATTGTTTAGAAGACAGGCATAATTTCTTCTTCGACTGTAACAGTTTAAAACAGCTAAGGAGAACCTGTTTTAAAACGCCATGCCTTAGTCTTTCTATATGATGTTCGAATGAAATCAGCAATCTATGAAGTATCTTCATAGCTGCTAAGACATTTGACCAACGAAACCACTTTCTTTTTAAATAATTTCCTAACATTATTTTCGATGGAATTCTGATATTGTCCTTGACAAATTTGACATATTTATATAAGTGCAATGTATATTTTCACTCTTTGAATATTAATAATAATAAATATACATGCTGGTTTAGGGAACGGTAGCCTTAATATTAAAATAAAACAACATCTTCTTTGCACCACCAAGTCGTACAGGACTGTGAGGAAGTCTTCGAGAGCAATTTTGATAAAACTACAGCTTTATAGTAGGTTATTTGATCTCGCTTATTTCACAATTCGCGAATGTCGTTTTTTGCATGACCTGGATCATAATCAGATGGCGATACGGATAAGCAAGGTACGACATCAACACAACTACATGTGCAGTTCTGGCTAAATTGCGTCCAAATTGTGTGTGTTATGTCACTTCACGAAATGCAATTTAGTGTCAAAGATGGGGAAAAAAGATTGAGACAGCTGAAATCAAATTAGAATAGATACAACCACACAATATACTGCAGACAGCTTTGAAAAGATCTAGCCAACAAAAATAGTCAATCTTTATAAATGAAATTATGCATATACGATTAGAGTTGAAAACAATGTGGCAAAACTAAATATTTCTCATGTTGAGTTATTTCTTTATCTGCTGAGATGTTGTCAAAAGTCATCTCCTCACAAATATTCAGTTCTTTCACTTCAGGGCTGAACTCAGTAGATCCCTTTAACACTTCCCCTCATACGACAATTCTGCAGCAGACGACTTTGAACGTATTTTGTCAAAAAGTGGGAAATCTCAATAATTGAATGGATAACCTATGAATAAAAGTGGAAAACATTGTGACAAAAGGCGTTTTGTGCAATTTCTTTTTTTGTCACTATGTTTTCAAAAAGCCGTCTGCTGCAAAGGCGTAAGAAAACGTATATATGAGGGAAAGGGTTAACTCTT
>JAUELF010277696.1:0-10575 GCA_031471495.1 Clinocardium nuttallii | reverse complement strand
GTTTTGTGCAATTTCTTCTTTTGTCACTATGTTTTCAAAAAGCCGTCTGCTGCAGAGGCGTCAGAAAGCGTCTATAGTATACGAGAGAAAGGGTTAAATTCTGTCTTATGCTATTTGAGAAAAAATTATTTATATACCTCTTACTGCTTGTTAATTCTTTGCCTGATTAAAACAGCATTGCTATACAGCCTGACAAGTATCAAAAACATTAACAAAAAGAGGAGAACAAATTGTTTCAAAATTGATATTAATTAAGTAAGTTTTGACCATTAAAGCATTTGCAGTGGCTACCCTAAATTGTAAACTAAATATGTAAATAATGTTATATAATATGTGTTATTTGCAGATCTATTAAGGCTAGATGCCATTTTTCAACCATAATTCAGTTACATCACTGCAGCAAGTTCACCTAACAGTGATTTCCTTGCTTTCTCTAATTAGAACTATCAACATTTCTCAAAGGATATAATGGCTACCTTCAAACATGGAAATCTTCGCGCATTTGTTGAAAACAATTGTACTTAATATATAGTTATGCAATTTATGTACATGTTTGGAAGTAACAGATCATTGTATAGTTTTATGTATAATATTTTGTTGTTAAGTTATTTTATCCTTTCCCTGAACTAGGTGACCTTTTTACATAATTATCTACAACAGACTTCTTTAAAAGAAACATTAAAGGAAAAGGATAAAGTTTCCAAAATGAGAATGTTCACCCTTTGTCAATAATGTTTTGAACTTTATACTACAATCATTGTTCCAATTTTTCATTTATCACATGTTTTCATCAGAAGTTTTCAAAGCAAATGATATCACAAATGTCTCAGGTAAACAGCTACCCATTCTTACATACAGCAGACAACTTAAAAAATGTCTATCCACAACTATTGAAAACATTGTGGCAAAGGTGAAAATTACTTGTCATGAGCAATTTCTCCATTTGCCATTTATAATGTTAACAACAGTTTATTTGCTAAAGATTAGTCAAAGTGTATGTATGAAGGAAATTGTTAAGAACGTGAAAAATGTACCTTTCTTGAGCTCTGTCTTGGCTACATGAAAGCAGCTTCATTCAACTTCTTTTGAAAGAAGCATTTTATGTTGTTATCTGTCTTTTGTATAGATATTGTGTCTGTCAAATTATGTTTCTTTTTATATGTAGATCATGTATTGATATCAGTTTTAGTGCTATGGCAGGAAGTATTTAGAATAAACCAACAATTGTGCCATCTTTTATTGACTGTTACTTGTTTGTTATCAACCTTTTCTCACATACAACACATCTGCAGCTGAAGATTTAGAAAACCTTTAGTCTAAAATAGGAAAACCCTCTTTAAATGAAAGAGCATTTATTGAATAAAACTGAGAATAAGGCATCAGAGAGCATCTCTACCAAAAAGTTATCTTCAGCCCTTTCTCTCATACAAAAGATGTTTGACATCACTGCAGTAGACAACTATTGGAAAACTTCCTTGGATAGAAGAAATAGCTCTTCACAAGCAATTTCGCCTTTTACAACATTGTTTTTAAGTCTTAATTGTTGCAAACTTTTCCTCAGATGTTTCTGAAGTAGTGGGCTTTGTGAAATCATGGCAGTTAACTC
Organism: Clinocardium nuttallii; assembly: GCA_031471495.1. Classification (NCBI taxonomy): domain Eukaryota; kingdom Metazoa; phylum Mollusca; class Bivalvia; order Cardiida; family Cardiidae; genus Clinocardium; species Clinocardium nuttallii. The sequence continues at coordinate 8,969 of JAUELF010277696.1, read as the reverse complement.
TTTTCCCTCGTACAACAAGATTGCAGCAAACAACTTTGAAAATATCCAAGCAAATATTTAAAATCTCTTATAACTTAAAGTATTTGTATTGAACTATGTTTTCAAAAAGCCATCCGCTGCAGATGCGTCAGAAAGTGTCTATATGAGGTGAAGGGTTTATGTGTATTATAGTTACAAATATGAATGTTGCAATATCTTGCTGTTTATATAGAATATGGACCACCATTACCAGACACTAGGTTAGTTCACCAGGCCAGTAAAGTACAGACTGACTCGAATGAAGACAGCAATGGATATACAGGTAAATGTATTTTATATTAACCCTTTTCCTCAAATGACAAATCTGCAGCAGAAAACTTCAAAGTATTGGAAATCTTTTTAAATGAAGGTCGTAGCTATCAAATAGGTTTGAAAATGTTGTGGTAATATGAGATATTGCTGATCATGAGCATTTACTTCTTTTGCCACAATAATAAGTTGTCTGCTGCAAATGCTTCAAAATACATGGCAAAAGGAGAAATTGATCAGATGAGCAATTTCTCCATTTGCTACAAAGACTTCAACTTGATTCAATAATAATTCTATCATTCAAAGAGATTTTCTATATATAAGACTTGATAATTTAAAAGTTGTCTGCTGTAAATTTATAGTATGTGGGAAATGATTAAACTGACCAATCCTTCTGTCAAAACAGGCTTTGTTGACAGATCAGTTTTAATAATCCCGTTAAATGACTAATATGGTTCTAGAAGGGATAGGTGGCCACTTCCCAAATGAACAAATCTACAGAAGACAATTTGAGTATGTCTTTTGAAATGCAGTCCCACCTGTGTTAAAAGATCACCCATGGGAAGAGAACAATCTGGTCTTTGTTCATGTGTGGACTCTAATTACAAGCTCATTTATGCAGAAAATGAGTAACCCTTTCCCTCATACAACAATTCTGCAGCAGATGACTTTGTATGTATTTTGTCAAATCATAGAAAATCTCCATAATTAAATGGATAACCTATGACAAAAAGTGGAAAACATTGGCAAAAGGAGAAATTGCACGTTTTGTGCTATTTCTTCTTTTGTCGCTATGTTTTCAAAAATCCCTCTGCTGCAGAGGCGTCAGAAAGCGTCTATATGGGGGAAAGGGGTAATTGAGAAATTTAAAGTATGTTGCTAAACAAAGGTGATCTTTAGCGTAGGTTTGACTTTATATATTATAGACATATATGTATAAATGCTAGCTATTCAGAACCTTCACAATGAATGCTTTACAGGGCAACAGTTGCAGTGAGTGTAACATCTCTATTAACATGTCACTTTGCAAATATGATAATCTGTATCCTTTTTGAAACGGTCAAGTTCTTATTTTACTGTGACGCATACAAATTTACGAATTAAAACTTACTGCATGTTTGAGCTGTTTACTCTGGCCTTTCTATATCGGGACACTTCTATATTTCACAGTGGAAATTATAGTAAAGAGTTAATAACACTTGGCAAAAGTAGTCTGCTGCAGAGGCTTCAGAAATTGTCTGTATGTGGGAAAGGATTAATTTATATTCAGGACCTGCCATTTTAAGAGCTGTCTGCTTTAAAAGAAATCTACAGAATTGGCGGAAAAATTTACGTATGAAAAATTAGGAAGTACGATTTTGATATAGTGTTGAAAAACAATTTTCTCCTTCCACAATGTTTAAAAAAATTGTTGGCTGCAGAGACATATCAAAAATAGTATTATCGACAGAGATAACCCTTTCTCTGATACAGGCAACTTCTGATGACTTTTGCAGCACTAGAATTTTAAAAGTTTGTCGCAAATTGAAAAATTGCTTAACTTGAGCCATTTATCCTTTTCCCACATTGTTTTCAAACATTTATATCAATTTACCACAGATTCAGTGTCTGACAATGCGACAGACCCAGAAATACAGAAGATTCTTGATGATGCCAATGAGACTGACCTTAACCTTAACATTGAGAGCCCTCTCTCTTTCCAATATGGGGAAAACAAGCGCATAATTAAGAAGTAAGTTGATAAGCTTCTCGGTAATTAAATTGTGTTTAATCCTTTCCTTAATTTAACACGCCTGCATCATGAAAACATGTAGAAGTTAAATATGGATCTAATTCTCCTTTTGTGACAATGCTTTCAAAAGTCTTCTGTTGCAGATATGTTTACATGTGGGATAGAGTAAAATTCTTGTTTCAGCTGTTGCATTTATGTCATGGCATTTCCTGATTATTTTAGATTAACTCTATCACAAGTGTGTCATCTATTCATCAACCTTTTCTCTGATACGCAATTTATAATTTTGTCTTCATCGGACACACAATCAGAAGAATTATTAGCTTGTCTGTTTTGGAGCAAAAAGTTTTGCTATTGTGCACCCCTTGGCATCGTCACAATACTTTAACCTTACCTCCGAACTCAAAAAACTTTAAATATTTTTAAATGAAACTTGGTACACATATTCGTAGTAACAATAAGCATGTCTGTACCAAGTGATATAACTCTGGCGTTAATAATAATTCAGTAATGCCCCTTTTTCGACTTAGGAAGAAAACAGACAAGCAATGGCATTCAGCAATTCACTCCGCAGCACTCTTGTTTTATACCTACCAATTGGGGGTAAAGTCGCTTTGAGCACTTTATCTTTTTCACACAAAATTTTGTTAAAGTCACTCTTATGGTGTGCTTTAAAGTATTTTAATTGAAAAGCCTAACATTTAAAAATGGATTGGAAATATTAACTTGCTACAGAGTTGAAAATATTGTGGGAAATGGAGAAATTGATCATTGTGAGCAGTTCTTCCATTATTCAAAATATTTTTTATAAATTGTCTTCTGCTGAGTTATCGAAAGTATATACAGTATTGTTCATGTAAACGGTAAAACACCTTTATTCTTCAAATTGAAATGTATTGTATGGAAATATTCTTGTTAACAGAGAAAAGAAATCGCCTTCTCCAAAAGACCCAAGATTCATAGTCACTTTAGATGGAGTAGATCCAGCCCGCTTTACTGACTTTCAGGAAGTAAAAACAAATATTATTCAGGTAAACGAAGTGTTTGTGATTTTTCAGCACATGATTCATTGACAATCATGCAGTGGAAGAGCTTTGGCCTCTCATACAATAGGTCCCAGGTTGGAATCCAATGATGGAAGGGTTCTGCGGCTGGGTATTTTCCTGAAAACATCGCAATTACTGGTGAAGACATGAGTTGAAATTAACCCTTTCCTACATACAATAAATCTGCAGCAGACAACAATGAAAGTATTATTGTTGAAAGAGTGTTGAAAACATTGTGGCAAAAGGATAAATTGCTCATAATGAGAAATTACTCCTTTCGCTACAATGTCTTCAAAAGCTGTTTATTGCAGGTGGCACTAGAAAGCATCTGTATGTTGGAAAGGGGAAATAGAAGCTACAAGCTTGTTTTGCATTTAATGTAAAATATATATGTTTAAGCTAAGGTATATATTTACAACTAAGTAGACTAGACATTAGTTGATTACTCAGCATATTTTCAGTGCTTGTACAAACTAGTTTACCCTAACCCACATACAAATTAAGGTAAAACAGGGAAATCTCTATAATTACTGAAAAAAAGTTGAAAACATTGTGGCCAACGGAGAAATTGCTTGTTTTGAGCAATTTCTCCTTTTGCCATAATGTTTTCAAAAGTCATCTGCTGCAGATGCGTCAAAATGAAGCTACAGTTGGGAAAGGGTTCAGATTTGTTATCACTGTTAACATAAAGTACATGCATTGATAATTGTTCTTTACAAATTATTATAAATAAAGGGACGGATTTTCTATGCTAAAGGAGAGTTCCACCAGTATTGAGCCAAATGTTAATCCATGATTTTTACATGACTGATTCCACCAGAATTGAGTCAAATTGCTAACATCGGGTCACTTAACCCTTTCCCACCTATTGACACTTTCTGACTCATCTGCAACAGACAACTTTAGAAAACATTGTAGCAAAAGAAGAAAATGTTCAAAACAATTACCCAAAAAATACAACAGAAAGTGTCTCAAATAGTGTACTATTAAAAACACTGTTGAAAAGCAATTCTCTAAACAAGTAATTTCTCCTTTTCCAATAATGATATCAAATCTGTTTCAAAATTGAGCCTGATTTCTTGTCATGACTGTTAAATACTCGACATACACCTGTTCCACTTTTTACAATGAACCTTAATGAATCGATTAGTCACAGTGGTCACAGTGATATTGTAGTGAACATAAAACAATGCATCAATCTATAATATAATATCAATACTTTGTGACTCCATGTGATATTATTTGTAGTTTTACTGTTAGTTTTCTACTTTCACTTTTAAAATGAGTCGTGAATTAAAATCACATGAGAACCTTGCATAATCTATTCAATGATTTGAACAACAAATTGTGTCATAGAAAACATTGGTTAATTTTTGTGTCCTTTCCTTATCCCACATACAGTAAATCTACAGCAGATGTCTTTTAATCATATTGGTTATTAAATAGAGTTAAAAAACATTGTCACTAATGGTACTCATTTTGAACAAATGAAGTTTTTTGCCACACATTTTCCAATGGTCATCTGCTGCACTAGTCTATACGTCTGCAGGTGGGAAAGGGTTAATGGCTGTAAACTTTTTATTCAAAAAGGAAAAATTGGTGATTTGAATGTTTCATTTTCCTAATACAGCATCTTCTTCTTTGAGAACATCTGAGGATATGAAATATCTTAAAGAAAAAAGTATTATTACAGATACAAAGCTGACACAATCTATGTTTATTTTGATTTTGATTGATTTCTTCTTTTCCCACAATATTTTCAAAAATAGTAATACTGTGCCTCTCAAGAATAGATATTGTTATCCCTTTCCCACATACATCAATATTACAGCAGATGAGTTAAAAAGCAAATTGGCTAGAGTGGAAAATTTCTATAAATGATTTTTTTACTATTTGATAGATCATAGTTTTAAAAAACATTTGGGACCGCCTCGGCGGTGTAGTGGTAGAGAGTCCACCTCAAGTGTGGGTTCTAATCCCCAGCCGGGTCATACCAAAGACTTTATAAAAATGCCCTCCTTGGCGCTCAGGGTTGCGGGGTTAGCATAGCGACTCACTGGCTGGTGTCAGAATAAATGGACCAGTAGTACTGGTAACTTACCAAGGAAACATAGTGATATACATGTAACTGCAAAATTGTTAGGAGTGGCGTAAAAAAAAAGCAAATAATCAATTAAAAACATTTACTAAATGCAAAGATACATTTAGAGCAATTTTTCCTTTTGCCTTAGTGTTTCCAAAAGATGTCTGATGGAGATACATCAAAAGGACTCTGCTCTAGAAAAAGTGTAATCTGTTAAATAATTCTGTTACAGACTGTCAAGCCAATGGCAAGATTTCCACCTAGTCAACCCCTGCTAGGAACAGTGGACAAGTCTAAATCAACAACGGAGCCAGAAACATACTCAAAAATAACTCCGCCAAAAATAAAACCATTCAACATTAATTTGAAGGAATCAGATGGTATGTATAGCCGTATTAGATTACCGTTTCCAACATACAACAAATCTGCAGCAGACGATTTATGTGAAATATGCCACAATGTTTTCAAAAGAAGTTTGCTGCAGATGCCTCAAAATTGCGTCTGCAGTTAGGAAAAAGTTAATATAGGTTTATCATTGTAAGCAAATTCTTTCTCTTATTACCAGTGACGAGTAAGCTATTTCTTTACAAATATTTACAACAATGTTACATAACTGAAATTTAAAGGCATTTATGCAATTTTCAGAAGATGAAGTAAAAGAATAAATTGTTCATAATAGCTGTTTTCTAAAAGAAAATCTGCCCTTGAATTTCCACATGTTTCAGTGTTGGAAAACATAATTCTATCTTGTAGTTGGTCACTTTCCCACCTGCAGACTCACATTGATGCAATAGTAGCAGACGACTTTTAAAAACATTGTGGCCAAAGGTGCAAATTGCTCATATGAGCAATTTCTTCTTTGACCACAATGTTTTCAACTTTATTTAACAATTAAGCTATCTTTGGAGATTTTTCAAGTCTTTGTCACTATGTTTTCAAAGTCGTCTGCTGTAAAGGACTTTTGTCTAAGGCTAAATAACTCGCTTTCAAAACCAATTGGCCAATTTTCAAACAATTTTGTAGAAATGTTCGTTTGAACCTCTATCATATTCCTTCAAGCCATGTTGATTGCTCGAAAAACATGGCCGCCAGGGGGTGGGGCTATTTTGCCTTATATGGCTAAAGTGAAAACTTAAAAAACATTCTTGGACGAAAGTATCTTGCCAATTTTCAAATAGTTTTGTAGAATATTTCCATGGGTGACTCTATCAGATTCCACCAAGCCATGTTGATTGGTCTTAAAATATGGCTGCCAGGAGGGCGGGGCTGTTAGCCTTATATTGGCTTCAGTGAAAACTTTAAAAATCTTTTTCTCCCAAAGTATTTGGCCAATTTTCAAATAATTTTGCAGGAAATGTTCATTGGGTGATACTCTACTAGATTACTTCAAGCCATGGTGAATGGTAAAAAAACATGGCCACCAGGGGGAGGGCTGTTTGGATATTTAATTTTTGCCTAATGGCAGTGGAGCGATACTGGCCCTCTGGGGCCTCTTGTTATGCATTTGCTGCAGACAACTTAAGAAAAACACTGTGGCAATAAGTGCAATTTCTTCTAATGATCCGATTTTCAACTTTCCTTTTCAATGGTTTTGCATGGATGTTTTCAATGGCGTTGTTTTCTATTTTGTTGTATGTGGGAAACAGTTAATTAAAACCTGTTCAATATTTGAATATTATAATAATTTTCTGAATTATTTATACAGTATTGTTTGTACAATTATATTTTTGTTTATTACTCATGGATTGTAGTTTATTTTACATGCACAATGAAATATATTATTATTAGGCAGATCTGAGTCATTTAGAGATAGTGCAATAGAAAATATACACTTATAGCAATAGAATTAAGCTATTCTTGTTAATATTTTTGTTAAGCATTTATTTATACAATTTCTTTAAACCCTACCACTTGCAGACACATGTGATGCATCTGCTGCAGACGACTCTTGAATCCATTATGAGGACATTTTTCTTTAAACACAATGTCTTAACACTATTCAATAATTACACTCATGTTTATAGAGATTCTTCAATATGAAAAAGTAGCTTCTCATATATCAGCAACAGATGAATTTGAAAATATATAGGCAAACATAGTATGGAAATCCTATATAAAAGAATGTATAATTATTGAATAGAGATGAAGAGCTTTCTGCTGCAGATATGTTGGCAAGTGGGTAAGGGTTAACCCTTTCCCACATACAGACACGTTTTGACGCCTCTGCAGCAGACAACTTTTGAAAACATTGTAGTAAAAGGAGAACTTGCTCATGAAGAGCCATTTCACGTTTTGCCACAATGTGTACAACCCTTTCATTATTAAAGATTTTCCATAGTTTTGCCAAGATGTTTTCAAAGTCGTCTGCTGCAGATTCTTAGGGTTAAATAGTGAACAGAAAAATTGATTACATTAAGAAAATAAATCTGTCTTGCCATAGCTGAAATTTGCAGTCTCACCAGAGCAATTTACTGTCGACATTTATTCAGACAACCCCGAGATGTAACCTTAGATGAAAATCTGAGCTGTACAAACAACACATATTTTTTAAAGGTTAAAAAACATTGTTGCACAAAGTGTCATTGCAAAAGTCATCTGTTGCAGAGGTGTCAGAAAGCATCTTCATTTGGGAAAAGTTAATTAAAGGGCTTGATGCATGCTTTACCTTTAAAACTTAAAGGTTCTATTCTCAGGTAGACAACAATGGCTCTTGCATAATATTATGACAGGTTAAGCTAAGACTTCAGTGTTCCAATGTTGTCAGTATAACATGTTTTTACCTGATGTGACTCAACTACTGTTGCTTCACTCCGTACGTCCATCTGTGGTTAAAATTAACCCTTTCCCAAATACAACAAATCTGCAGCAGACAATTTTGAAAACCGTAATTTAGGCAAAACATATGGAAATTCTCCATAAAGGAAAGTGTAAATATCAAAAAAGATTTAACCCTTTCCCTCATATAGACACCTCTGCAGCAGACGGCTTTTTGAAAACATAGTGACAAAAGAACAAATTGCACAAAACGTGCAATTTCTCATTTTGCCACAATGTTTTTCACTTTTAGTCATAGGTTATCCATATAATTATAGAGATTTTCTATGTTTTGACAAAATACGTTCAAAATCGTCTGCTGCAGAATTGTCGTATGAGGGAAAGGGTTAAACAAAATTGGGGCAAATAGAGAAATTGCTCAATATGACCAATTTCTCCTTCTGCTACAATGGTTCTTAAGTAGTCTGCTGCAGATACAGCTGCTATCTGGAATGGGTTAAAATAGAGATTCAACAAGACCTCCACTTATATTTGTTATTATATTTTGTCACTGCGTCAGTGATGTTTGTGTCATGTGCCTGGGCAGGGCGACACATGCTTTCACTTTGTGACTAATTGGCAGGATGACACATGCCGATGCGTTCCTTCGAACACCCCTGTTAAAAGTATACCCTTTATTTACAACATATAAACTGTGTTCATATTGCTTGTTTTAGTGCAGATCAAAATAAATTATAATCAAAGAAGATTCTCTTGGTACTTACTATATCATAATAATTTGTTCATTTTCAGTTTCAATGTATTCATCTACTCGCCCTTTATGCATGCGCATTTACAATCCAACATTGTTTGTAGGATACGGACTTGCATGCAAATCTTTAAACACAGCTAATGGCTGAAAGGTGACCGCAATACCTTTCCATAGTGTTTGAAACAAGAGGGCCATGATGGCCCTGGATAGCTCACCTGTTTTTAGATCACCTGGAGCCAAAGGCTCAAGGTGAGCTATTCTGATCACTCTGTGTCCGTCGTCCGTCGTTAACTT
>JAUELF010277685.1:0-10575 GCA_031471495.1 Clinocardium nuttallii | reverse complement strand
TACACTAATAATAACGGTTCAGCCATACATTAATAATAACGGGTCAGCCATACACTAATAATAACGGTTCAGCCATACACCAATAATAACGGGTCAGCCATACACTAATTATAACGGGTCAGCCATACACTAATAATAACGGGTCAGCCATACACTAATACTAACGGGTCAGCCATACACTAATAATAACGGGTCAGCCATACACCAATAATAACGGGTCAGCCATACACTAATAATAACGGGTCGTATTAATCACCTGTCTGTCGAGATTACGACCTTCAATAATGAATACATTATACATTTACAAATGTATTTATGTAAGCCATGTACCAGACTCATGCCATACGTACTACTTTACTTTAGCATTTACTATACGGAACCGTGATATCATTAAACAACGACTCGGTGTAACTGCAGCGTCCCTTTATTTCGGACAAAGATCAACAAATAAAAATCAAATTGTTTTTCTATACAAGCTTGCTTCTACTTTAATTGTTCATTTGATCTTGTGATAATAACTCTTAACTGCTATCTGTGTGATATCAATATTTTATTTCTTTGTAGGTATTTTACTTGAAGAGACATTAGATTATGACGTCACATTCTACGTCAGTGGAATCGCAATGGTGATTGGCTGTCTACTCATGGTACCCGTAATACTTCGGAAGCATTCAAAATGAGACAATGATTATTTCAATTAAACGTGTAAGAAGAAACGCAGGCGACGTTTCATACATCTAAAAAAAAAGTGTGGAGCACCTGTCATAGATTGACGACATGCGTCATTGGTTAATATGTCCACTACGTAACATACTGGTATCCCGCGAGAAAACCAACATTGTGGTCTCTTGGTAAAGTATCGACCCGAATCAGTCTAAACATACCGAGCAGGCTAACACTGACGGACACTTTTCGCCTCTTGTGGATTTTCTGTTTCAGAAATCATTTCTCTATACCTCTATCCATCGGAGACGGAATGTATCAGCTCGGATCAGTCTGCGCGGACAGCGCAGGCTGATCTGGTCGACACATTACGCAGATGCCATTGTGTTGGTTTTCGCGCGGGACGGCTCACTTATACATTTGAACAATCTTGTTTGTCGAGCGGAGCTTACATTTGTCCATGAACATAATAAGTTAAGTTTTGTAAAGATCTATGATGACATACTGACAATTTTAATCACATAACGGAAATAACTTGAAACTTTTATTGCTGTACATGTACGCCATATCGTTATCTGAAACGACTCGCTAGGTTTGGTTTTACTCTTCGTATAGGTTATTGAACCCTTTCCCACATACAGCCAATCTGCAGCAGACGACTTTGAAAACGTTTAGGCAAAAACATGGAAAATCCCCAGTAATAAAGGTATAATTACTGGAATAAGTTGAAAACATTTTTATTTTGTAAAATTGTTTTCAAAAGACGTCTGCTGTAAATGCGTCAGAAAGCGTCTATATGTGGGAAAGGGTTAACACTGAACCAGTAAATGGTCAACCCGCGGATAGTGAATTGTCAACTGTGTCCCATATACAGGCGACTCTTTGACACCTCTAGATTAGAGTTTAACCCTTTCTCACATACAGACGCTTTCTGACATCACACTTGTAACTTTGTTTCCTATATTGTGATTATAGTAACTTGTGTATGAGCTGGAGACCGTATACTACATAAATTATTGACGCCTCTTTAGCAGACAACTTTTGAAAAACAATGTAGCAAAAGGAGGAATTGCTCATCGTCTTCTCCATAGGTATCAAAATGCTTCTTGCATGTGAGAATGGTTAACTAGTATCACGCTATACGCGATTTAAACAACATTTGAGCCATTCCATTAAACTATTCATTAAAAAAACAAAATACTTTCAAATGTGTTAACTTTATTCGAAAGATACGTTATATGACGTCTCTGAAAATATTACTCAACCCAGCTGAAACGCGTTTAAAAACAACATATAACGAAGGGGGAACAAGTATGTTTTCGGCAAAACTGTTTCATTAACAGTCTGTCTATTGAACACAGGACACTGTTAACATTATTACTTCTGAGTTTACCTTTAACCCCTTCCTACATACACACGTGTTGTGTCCAACACATTGGTCTAGTAACCTTGTTTTTGACCAAACATGACCCATATTCAACACTGGCCTATATATCAAATGTTAAAGCTGCTGATGCAAACGATGCAGTCTCTAGAGTGGTAACAAGAGTTTTCTTCAATTTGGCCTAGTGACCTTTTTTTTGACCGGACAATTATCAGGACAATTATTCTGACAACGTTTCAACATGCTCATGTTAAACATGCGACTTCCAGAGTATTGCATCAAATTGGTCTAGTTTCCTAGTCTTTGACCCGAAATGGCCCATATTCAACCTTTGTTTAGATATCATCAAGAAAATCATTCTGTCAAAGTTTCAAGCTGCTGAAGCAAACAATGCAGTATCTAGAATGTTAACAATTGTTTTCTTTAATTTTGCCCGGTTTTATCGGACATGACCTATATTCAAACCAACATGCTCAAATTAAAAATGCAGCATCAAGAGTGTATCAAGAGTGTTCAAAAGATTTTCCTTCAACTTGATCTTGTGACCTAGTTTGTAATCTCACATGACCCAGTTTCGAAGGTGGCCAAGATTTGATGTGGATGTATGTTCTGCTAAACCTTCATGAAGAATAGATGCAAAATGGTGCCTGTATCTAGTGTTGACACACACGACTGACATCGCACGGCGGACGGACGACGGACAAAATGTCATCACAATTGCTCACCTTGGGCACTTCGTGCTCAGATGAGCTAAAATGAACAAGGAAAAGGTAATGAACTTCATAAAATACAACAGAACAGAACAATACATTTATTTTTCTCAGGAATATATCTACATAGGCTGTTTTAATAGTCTTATTGTTCGCTCCACGTCATGGTTGGGTGCAAAATGAATTATGCATGGATCCCAAACATTTTAACAAATTCTGGTGAGGCCAGTGAGAGGATACTTCCTGTGAAGTTTCAGCCCAATTGACCCACTGGTTACTGAGGAGAAGATGTTGACGGACGACGCACGACGCACGACGGACGCCGGACATCAGACGATCACAATAACTCACCTTGACCAAAGCTGATGCCTAACTTCGGACGGATCAAATGTGTTTTATCTTAGAAAAGCTCTACTGAGAAGTTTCTCAACCCCACAAGACACTTCTCCGAAAAGAACTTGATGTGAGTGACTGTAGTATATTTCATTTTGATTATTATTCAATGTAAAACCCAAGGAAGGTTGTTGTTCAGTGTTATGTCTTTCAAATGAATATGTGTTTGCCTTTTCGAATAATTGAAAATACTCAAGAGATAAAAAAAAATCAATATCATGTTGTTCTTGTTTGTGTTTCGATTTTTGTCTCTGTACAATGGCTCCAAATGAATGTACGGCTCGTTGGCGAGATAATGGCGAGATAATGTAAAAAAGACCCACCTGAAATCTTTTGATAACTATTCAGTAGAGCTATCTCAAGAAAGGATACATTTGATCCACCCGCATTAAGGCATCACCCCTTCCCCTGCTCACACACACTCACAGAGCATTGATATTGTGAACAGAGTCAAATTTGGTGTAATGTTCTCTATATCAAACACGTGACCGGCAGCATACTTGTCCGAGTGGCATTACGACGTTTTTTTGAAGTTATATCATGCCACAGCAATTATATTATGAAAGAAGTCAAATGAAAACATCTACTATGGTCTTAGTTTTGTACCGGGTCTTAGGTCTTAGTTGTGTACGTTTTCCAGTGCAAATGTACAAAACTAAGACCTAAGACCTAAGACCTAAGACCTAGTACAAAACTAAGACCCTGGTAATATTTTAATACCAGACTAATTTGTTAACTTTTTCACTGCCTAGCACGTACTGGTTTGTGTTCGAGTACGCATACTTTTGATTCAATTCATAGCCAATCCGCTAGACGTTAGTGATGATAGCTTTAGACCTTGTTGATATTTTGGCGGTCATGCAAATGTGGTGGTGAAGTCAACAACGACAAGAGGATATTGTCGGCACTGATATTGCGGACCTGTTGCAAACTTAAAGAGTTTCAAGATGATAGATCCAAGAGGTCGATTAGAAAAAGGAATGCAGGTTGCATCTAATAGGAAAGTAACGGGTCGTACACAAAAAAAGCTTGCAGGTGAGGTGAGGTGTTAAGATACAAAATTAGTGTTTTTCATATCAAACACCTGAACGGCAGCATTCCAAAGGACGTTGGTTTGAACCGTTTAATAAGCAATCTCAAGATAGACACTTTTAATTCATCAGATGTTAGGCACCTGACCATCCCTTCACACTCTATGCTGAAGTTATATCATGACAGGGCAATGATATTATAAATAGAAAGTCAAATTAAAACATCTACCAGGGTCTTAGTTTTGTACCAGGTCTTAGGTATTAGGTCTTAGTTTTGTACTATTCACAGGGTCTTAGTTTTGTACACACCCCACATTTTGTTATTTTCTTTAGTGGCGGGCTCAAAAAAGTACAGCCATGTTTCATCACCTGTTACAATTTCTTTGGGGCTCCTGGGGTCTTTTATTTCTAAACATAATGAGAAGAGCCGAAGCTTTCTCTACCCGCTCCCTCTTCTGCTCAGGGATGAGCAAGTATGGTATCCAGCGCGCACAAACATTGTGTAGGTTTAACCTTTCCTTTAAAATCAAGAAAACCCGTGACGAATTGAGACCCGATATCTCCCCGATCTGTTCAACAGTGCATCTGGTATCTGTTTCGATTATATCTTTTACAGTGCAGATGTCTTTGTCAAACACTGCAGATTCTGGTCGCCCTGGGCGTGCATCATCTTTAATGTTAGATCTGCCATCTTCAAAGAAAGAAACCCACCGGGCCACTGTGCGACATGGAAAAGCACTTTCTCCATATATCTTGACTAAATCAGATCGAATATCTAAAGCGCTGAAGCCAAGCAATCCACGTATTTTGCAATACGCCCTTTGCTCCTCGCGAAAATCGCTATTAGCTTCAGCCATTTTTATAGCCACTATAATGTACCACGCTATTTCAAACTTCATTTAAAAGTTCATTTGCACGTGATTCGCGTGTAATTCTTTTGCCAGGTGAACGGACAAATCAATACTCTTTCCCTCGGTATGCTACACTAGTGGATGCACGTGAAAATCGTTTATTATTGGATCGTTGCCACTACTTATCAAATGCCCCTCGTAAATATGGAATACTTTCTTCACATGATCAAAACCAATTAAAAGATTTACATTTAATCCTTTCATTGACACATATCTTCCAATGATATTTTCAAAATGTTATTTTCCATCAGAAGACCCGTCACTCGTCACAACAGATTATATCATCCGTACTTTAGTTAACTGTGTTACTTCTCAGGATTGGGTGCCCAAAAGTCCTGATGCAGTTCCGATCCATTTTGCAATCTGTGGAAATGTTTTTTTGTTTTTTTTACAGAAAGGCGTTAACAAAACTTGAGTGCAATATCCTCACGTTGGTTGGTGAGTGACGAGAAGGAAGTATTGGATCAGCATGTCATCAAAACCTGCCTCACTCTAGGCCAACAATATGAAGAATTTAACCATGCATATCCCCCATGGTCCACAACCTGAACATTTATTACAATAAAATCATTGAAATAAACACAATTTATCATGATCAAAGGTGTTTCATCTTATACGAATGCTTTAAGTTTTTAATCTGCACCGGGGGTCTTTTAGAAGGTTAAACTTGTCTGGAATTAATTGTAGTCTTCTATATCAAGTGAATTTGTCTTTCTGTTGTGTCGTTACATTTACGAGATACCGCAAATATGTTAAAATATGTTATTACATAACCAATAAGTGGCACCCCGCGTAGCTCCCTTAAGGCACTGTAGGCACGTGCCTACACTTTTTTCTCAAAATGCCCCAAAATGCATCTGCGTAATGTATCGAACAGATCAGTCGCGCAGACTGATCCGGGCCGACACATTCCGTCTTTTGGGGATATATGTATACAGAAGTGATTCCCGAAACAGAAAATCCACAGGGGGCGAAAAGTGTTTATCCGGGTACGCCTGTGTGGCATGCTTATGCTGATTCGGGACGATACTTTACGCATAGTCCACACTGTTGATTTTCTTACGAGACGGCTTTCACATCGAGTATTACCAAACTACGCCCCTGCCCTGGTATAGTTGTCAACATAATAGACTGTCAATCCAGAGGGTCCGGGTTATGGGTTAATTCGAATGTGCTTTTAAATGTCTCCCACTCAACTAGAGGTCAAGAAGTGGTCATTTCCAGGTACAAGTGCCCCGTGTGGTATCGGTGCTATACACTGCGCACGTTAAAGAATCGACTGTCAATTCGGGAAAAGCTGAGGTATCACATACAGACCCCTTGTCTCTTGGATATATCTGCAACTGTCAGATACTTGTACATGTAGTGTACACTACGTTCCTGGTAGATGTTTAAGCAGAGCAATTGATCTTTACAATTTTACATACATTACGATATATAGCAATGCCAGAACTTATCTAAACGACAATGCTATTGTAAAATTGACAGTCAACAGTCAGCCAAATTAGGAAATGTATATCAAAACTGCTTCGTAATTAGTAATCTAAATAACGAATATTTAACGTCACAAATATGTATGAGTGCTATGTAAAGAATTACTGTCAAAACGTCGAATGACCAAAACGTCGAATTGATAAACAAGAACGAAATGGGTGTCAACACGTCGAAAAGAAATATATATAGGGAAATGTTTACAATAGTTTATATTATGCTGATTTATCAAGTTTTAGCGCACAATGTAATTAGATAATAATACAATTTAATAATATATGTTCAGTCATATACGGAACGTTACGGACCACTACATTTTCGAACCTTTTCTGTCAATGCAATTATAAAGGAGAAATTAAATAAAAGGGCATTTAAATATATATTCAAATTGAGATAATCGGAATAAACAAGAAAACACTTATGAATGATTAACTTTTAATTTAAGTTTTTATATATTTATTTATAGTTATTCATTGTGTACTAAGTGTGTAAAGTTTCACAGTCACAGCATATTGCATGCATCCGAAGCGTTACTCTACAGGCACAACTCAAACACAACAATTTATTTTTTAAAACTGCAACAAACAAATATATGCCCTCGCTTTAATCTTTTTATATAATTACACAACTCTTATTAAATATTACAAATATCACTTCAATTAACTACAAATAATACAAACTGATTATTATGGCATATTATTATATACATAATTAAAGAAAATAGACAATATATTTTCCTTTTCGACGTTTTGACCCCCATTTTGTTCTTGTTTATCAATTCGACGTTTTGGTCATTCAACGTTTTGACCGTCACCCGTGGAAGACAGTCACCAGGTACAGAGGTAGAGTATCGGCCTTTCGTATCAAAGGTCCCTGGTCCACAAAAACGGCATGAGTACTGGTTAATTCTCCAGGAAGCAGACATTGAGAGTGATTAATATTTATGCAAAAAGCTTAATTATTTCACAATCAATGTAAAATAAATAAGTTTAAACTAATAGATTTGCTTGCTAAATATTGCATCACAGGCATCCGAATTTCTATTACAGCAAAAATTGCGGAAAAATACACGTTACCTTGGTAAATATGGGGAAACCCACACATGTTACTATAAATAGCCCCTCTATACATCCATATAGTGTAATAATAATGACAAGGTGTGACAACGGCATTTTACCGCCTTGCTCGATTGCTGTCAGGTAGAGACGGGTTCAAAATTGATTTTTCTCCTGATCATCTACCACATAAAAGTTTGCCAAACAAACAAAACGCAGGTGTTTTAAAGCTAACTGTTCATTATTTTTGGAAATTTGCTTTGTTCCCGACCACCATGCACAATGAATTTCGAAATCGATATGAAGGTGTTTAAACCCTTCCATCATACAACAATTCTGCAGCAGACGACTTTGAACATATTTTGTCAAAAAATAGAAAATCGCTATAATTGAATGGATAACCTATGACAAAAAGTGGAAAACATTGTAGTTAAAGGAGAAATTGATCGTCTTGAGCAATTTCTTCCTTTGTCACTATGTTTTCAAGAAGCTGTCTGCTGCAGATGCATCAGAAAGCATCTATATGAGGGAAAGGGTTAAAAAAACATTTTTCCACATGATGAGCTTTTCC
This sequence comes from Clinocardium nuttallii, assembly GCA_031471495.1. Taxonomy (NCBI): domain Eukaryota; kingdom Metazoa; phylum Mollusca; class Bivalvia; order Cardiida; family Cardiidae; genus Clinocardium; species Clinocardium nuttallii. The sequence continues at coordinate 2,366 of JAUELF010277685.1, read as the reverse complement.
ACGAGAAAACAAACATTATGGCCTCTGCGTAATGTATCGCCCCGGATCAGTCTGCACAGACACATTCCATCTCGGGGTATAGATTACTGAAATAGAAAATCCACGGGAGGCGAAAAGTCTCTATCCGGGAAAGCCTGCATGGCATTCTAAGGCTGATCTAGGTCGATACTTTACGCAGATTCCACAATTTCGTTTTTTTCGTGGGACAGCTCATATGATGAATCTGCAGCAGATGAAGGCATTTAGCCAAAAAATATGGAAACTCTCTCTAAATGAAACAACAGTTATCAAACAAAGTAGAAAACTTTGTGGTAAAATGAGCAATTTATCAATTTCAGCAATTCTCCTTTTGCCACATTTATTTAAATAGAAACTTTAGAAAACTATTGTATCTCTGTGAAAGGGTTAAGTTCTGAATTATAAACGAAATACATATAAAACTATACAGGCAGATTCAAGAATTGTTTTGAGACAATGTGTACTGAAACAAGGTTCTTCATTGCGAATGTGGATTCAACGTTAGTCATGCATTGTCCGTCAAAGGCATGGTTGAAAGGATTAAGATTAAACTATATGGAAATGTTAACACTTTCCCTTATAGGATAATCCTGCAGCTGACGACTTGGAACATATCTTGTCAAGAAAATTGAGATAATTGAATGGATAACCTATGCCTAAGTGGAAAATATTGTGTCAAAAGAAGAAATTGCTCTTCTTCTTTTGTCACTATGTTTTCAAAAAGCTGTGTCAGAAAGCGTCTATATGAGAGAAAGGGTTAAACATCATTGAGAAATGCCACATGGTAAGTTTCACTAAGTTAGCCTTAGGAACACTAAAGTTATGTCCCTTAAACTTATATTATATATCAAAATTAACATCATTCCAGAGGCCACATTTGGAAGGGAATTCCAAAACTTTGAAAGTTCTGGTCTAATTTGAAGATAACTGCAGAATTGTTTTTTAAGTGACCATTTACAAAATGTGTTCCAAGCCATATTAATTGGTTGTAAAACGTGGCCATCAGATGGCATCAAAATGGGGGTAAAATGACAAAGGTTAAACAACAAAAAATCTGCTTTAAAAGTTATCTGCTGCAGAGGTGTATGTTGTCAGTAACAGTATCTCGGTTGTTTATAGATTCAACTAAGAAATCTCTGCATAAGAAGTCTCTTGGAAAAGATAAGAAAAGTCCTGTAAAAGATAAGAAAAGTCTTGGAAAAGATAAGAAAAGTCCTGGAACAGATAAGAAAATTCCTGGAAAAGACAAGAAAATTCCTGGAAAAGACAAGAAAATTCTTGGAAAAGATAAGAAAAGTCTTGGAAAAGATAAGAAAATTCCTGGAAAAACAGCCAAAAGATCGAGAGAAGAAAAAGATGAAACAGAATCAGAAGAAGATGAAAAAGATGAAATTGAATCAGAAGAAGGTTAGAAAAGAATTTCCAATTAGGGGAGGGGAGTTTTTGTTTTTATAAAATCTGTATTTGTTTTCTAAGCTTTATGGCTGTAAATATTGATTGAAGTTAATATTTTGCAAGATACAGAAGACTTGAATCCTTTACAGCATTGGAAAATAATGCTTAATAGGAACAGCTGCTTAATATAGTTTATTTTATTCAGTCCCAAAATGATTAAGTAATAGGTGCCAAACATTCATTTAAAAACTCTTCTTTTTATTCTGTATCAGACTTATTTTTAGCTCACCTGAGAACAAAGTGCTCAAGGTGAGCTATTATGATCACCCTATGTCCGGCGTGTGTCCATCAATGTCTTCTCGTCAGTAACCAGTGGATTAATTGGTATGAAGCTTAACAACATATGTCTTGCACTGATAAGCTGTTTCATTTGCAGTTCATTCAAACTCTTGAACAAATGTTAACCTTTCTAGCAGTAGCATTTGCTAATATACTTTCTCTCAGGTGAGCGATTTAAGGCCATACCTTTTTATGCTACCTGAAAAAGTTTGAGAGGAGCATATTGTGGCTTCTGTTCGTTCTTTCATCTGTCTATCTATATATTATGACATAGGAGAATTGGTGTTAGGGCTACTTCTAAACAACCACTGACTTGAATTTAATGACATTTCATGGGAAGCTTTATTAACATGAGATGTTCTCATTTGATGATTTGTCACAGAGGTATAGACCTTTTAATTATTATACAGTATGATATAGGACCATTAGACAGTTGCGGCAGCAATGGTTATACCATCAGAAAATGTTACCATCTCAAAAAGACTCGGCAACAAGTTATCTATCTATGCTGCCGAACTGATCGCAATCCAATACGCTTTTAACTGGACTCTAGTCAACCGACCACACAGAGTTGCTATCCTATCAGACTCACTTTCTGCCCTGCAATCTCTTCA
>JAUELF010277674.1:0-10575 GCA_031471495.1 Clinocardium nuttallii | reverse complement strand
CCATGAAGACACTATCATACCATTCCCTTGTTGTACATTATGATATTATTAACGAAGGGTTCAATCACCATGAAGACCTTATCATTCTATTCACTAATTGTACATTATGATATTATTAACGAAGGGTTCAATCACCATGAATACACTATCATACCATTCAATAATTGTACATTTGGACATTATTAACGAAGGGTTCAATCGCCATGAAGACCTTATCATACCATTCACTAATTGTACATGTGGACATTGTTAACGCAGAGTTAAATCACATTGAAGACCTTATCATACCATTCACTAATTGTACATGTGGACATTGTTAACGCAGAGTTAAATGACATTGAGGACCTTATCATTCCATTCACTAATTGCATATTTGGATATTATTAAGCAAGGGTTCAATCACCATGAAGACACTATCATACCATTCATTTATTTTACATTTTGATTTTATTAACGAAGGGTTCAAGCATAACTTGTTTTCAACGTCGTTATGTTATGCGATTTATACGTACTTAAATGCATAATAATTAATTCCAAAGCACATCAAATAGTTTTGAAGTGGTTAAAAGTGTGTAGTTGACCTTAAGTATATTTTGCCCTTGATTGTCAATGGAGGTTTTCTTTTTAAGAGAGATTTGCCTGCCAAATATGTGTCGATTAATTGTGTTTACATCATATTCAAGAAAAGTAAGTTATTTAAATACTTTTCATTGGTGATGCTGACTGCTAGAATGTGTTGTGATCCTTCAACATATCAATCTGATATGTTGATTAAGTTGTACTACTAATACACAAAGTAAAAGCAATTTGCACGAACCTACATTTGTTTGTGGAAACGAAACATTAACGTTCACAAGCAGCAGAAATTGAAGAAGCAAATAAAACACTATCTTAGTATGTAAGAATTCTACTGGATTCTTTTGCTGATTGAACAGACAAATACATACCAAGATAGAAGTAGCCATGATCCTGCTTACCGTTGACACATCCATTCGTGTAAATAGTAGTTAGATGAAAACCTATTTCTCTGTTCAAGCTTTGTTTTAATGTGTAAGTTCAAATCTGATTAAGCTTTTATAAATAGTCTATACCTGTAGAAAATACAATGCAATAGTAACAACACACAAATACATACGGAGATTGCATTTTTGATTCTGAAAACCGTCGGCACAACCATTCGTACAAATTCCTGTGATATGATTACACCTGTCTCCGTTTATACAGGATCCGCATTGAGATAAACAATCTTGTCCATAGTAGTTTGTGTTACATTCTGAAATACATAGAAAGTGAGATAATCTTTAACACTTATCCTGCTGAACTCCTGTGACTAATATCTTGATCATGGTTTGTTTTAATTGGGTTCTTTTTCAAAATGGAATATTATTCACTACATAAAGCAAACGATGTGCACCAAGATTCACTTTATAATATACACTGTTTGTAATTGATTTATTAAACATGTGGAAGAATTATTTCACATGCACTTGCTTTTGAGGATAATTTACCATATGGAAATAAAGAGTAGTTGTAACTTTAGCGATCTATAATACTTGTATCAATTAAGTTATCGCTTAGGTGCAAACGGCTCCACAAAATATAATTCTCGTTCTATAATATGTATATTTTACTTCCTGAAAAAAAAAGATAATTTAAATATTCTTTTTTTTTTTAGGTAGAATAAACGTTGTCAATATCATATAGACAATGAACAAAATAAAAGTACCCCTTCCCATATAAATATTATTATAGATATGTCTTAGGTACAAACGGTCTCGGATGCGGCATTTCATCATCTACAATGTAATTCTTATTTCATCAAAATAATCTTTTTTATGATATATTTGTAACGTCATGGTTTTAAATGTATTCATGATAGTTTTGTAATGCTACCGATTCGACCCGAAGTTTTATGACCCTCATAAAAAATTGTATCCCCAGGGGTCTTAATCCGAATTATCTTATACACGATTCTCAATGTTTAGCAACTTAGTTAGATTGTGTGTGAAGTCTTTGTAACTTAAAAAAAGAAACTTTAAAATATTAGTGACAGAAAGTAATTTAGTGATTAAACATCTTTCGGATATACATGTGTTTGTTTTTCTGTTTTCTTTTTTTGCTGTGTCTGTTTTAGTGTAGTTTATTTTATCATTATCATCATTTCATAAAATAAATAATAATAATACAGTAAATTAAGTGACAGAAATTAATTTGGTAATTGTCTTCTAATAAACATTTCTTTAAAGCTTCCTTAGCATAATCATATTTGATTTTTGTTCCCTTTTTTATATGTTCTGTTTTTCTGATCGGGTTTATTGTGTTTTGTAACTAATGTACATTTGAAATGACGAGGAACATTAATAAATTTCAAGTCAAATAATAAATAAATTGAACATTTAATTCAATTTGAGTTTCATGCAAAATATATGCACAAGTATATAATAACTCACGTACATGTACATTTGAAATGTCGAGGAACATTAATTGAGCCGTACCTAAAAAAAAACCTACCATTATGAACTCAGCGTAATGTATCGACCAATATCAGCCTGCGCAATCTGCACAAACTGATCCGGGCTGACACATTCCGTCTCAGGAGGATAAATGTATAGAGTAATGATTCCTGAAACAGAAAAGCAAGAGGAAGTCAACAGTGTCTGTCCGTGTAAGTCAACGTGGCATGATTAGGGTGATTCGTGTCGATACTTTACGCAGAGACCACAATGTTCCTTTTCTAGCGGGATAGCTCAGTTGTTTAAGTCAAATAATAAATTAATTTAAAAATTCAATTCAATTTAAGTATCATGCAACGTATATGCACATTTACATATATGTATACGACAAAATATGAATAAGTTTATTGAATTTGGTCTATTCCTGTTGTCTACGTGTAAAGTCCGATGAAAAAGTAAACTTTAAATAGAACTGTTTCTTTTTGGCCGGCTATCAGGGCAAAACAATGTTGCTTTGGATCATGTCACCTTAAATTGAATTACCTTTTTATTGAGAACATGATATAATCATTTTGAATCGATTTAATTTTACTCCACAGAAAACTAAGCAGGTATCAAACTATTTCTAGAATTAGTTTGTCTCTTTTCGTATTTGTCTTATTCATTACAATTTTAAAGTATCAATTTAGTCACACATATAAAGGTTATAGTCAGGTCTTGTCTAACCTGTTCGCAACATGATCCAACTCGCGCACAGCAGGTTAAGAGCAAACGTGGAAAACATTGTGGCAAAAAGGAGAAATTGCACGTTTTGTGCAAATTCTTCTTTTGTCACTATGTTTTCAAAAAGTTGTCTGCTGCAGAGGCGTCAGAAAGCGTCTATATGACGGAAAGGGTTAAATGAAACTTGGTAGACATGCTTCTAGGAATAATACACATGTCTATACCAAGTCACATGGCTTTTATCTACGTCCCTGCATCTACTAACAAACCTTGGAAAGAGAATTATATAAGATTAAACATTATTCTTGCTGAACTTATTTTTACCTTTTCACCATGAAGGTGTACTGTTGACACACTGTGTATGCCATATTGTTGCATCTTTATAAACTTTTTTGTTTAGTAAATATTTCGGAATCCAACTTTTTATGCAGAAGTTGCAATTAGAGCAATGTTAATTACATGACTGCATACATGCTCAATTTCAATTGGTGACCTTGAACTGCAGAATACAGATAACGTGACCCTTCCCTCTACCACATATTATATATAACAAATCTGCAGCAGACACATTTGTAAACATTTCGGCAAAAATATTGAAATTCTCTGTAAATGAATGTATAATTATTGAATAAATTCAAAAATATTGTGGCAAAAAGGAGAAATTGCTCTTCATTAAATTTGGCTTAACGTTTAGACTATTACTGAGGTAGAGTAGACAATCTGTAACAAAAAGCATAGTAAATTTCCCTTTTCATGCCAGAAGAGCTATGAGGGAGTCTGTACATTATATAATTACCCAATTGCACAGGTATGTCTTTGAAGATTTTGCTAGAAGTTAAAGTAGTACATAATTCAGAGAAAATAGGTAAACTTTGACTGAACAATTCATGATAAGGAAAAATATTGTTACCATTTCCAACATACAATAAATCCACAGCACATATGACTTTAAAAATATCTTATCAAAATAATGGAAAATCTCTATTATCAATTAGTAAAGTCATTAATTTGCTGCAGATGCTTGAAAAGCATTTGTATGTGGGAAAGGCTTACAGTTTTGTGATGTCATGTTAACTCAAAGGCTGTGAAGAAGCATTGACAAACTATGAATTTTGAGATAAATGACACTTATATATGTATATATATATATATGTGTCTTTTGCAATTGTTGGGGAGAAGTTGAATTAGATTTTCATTACTCACTTGTACCTCCTTTCCCTCATACGACAATTCTGCAGCAGACGACTTAAAACGTATTTTGTCAAAACATAGAAAATCTCCATAATTGAATGGATAACCATGACAAATGGAAAACATTGTGGCAAAAGAAGAAATTGCACATATTGTGCAATTTCTTCTTTTGTCACTATGTTTTATTAAAAAGCCGTCTGCTGCACAGGTGTCAGAAAGCGTCTATATGCGGGAAAGGGTTAAAAGTACATTCAATGTATCAAAAGGTTATTTCCTGGAATAAGGAGTTTCATGTTTTAATTTGATTCCATGTCTATTATTACATTATTAATTGGTTTTGTAAATAATTCATACTTATATCTTAAATAAGACAAGATTAAAAGCCATAAAATATTCTGCCCATATTTTATTCAAAAGTTATCATCACATTTATGATTAAAATGCATTAAATTTAACATCTGTGGATTAATTTTAGTTTTTTCACTAAGATATGATAGCTCTTTCCCACTGTCGTAATTATTTGTTGGTTATTATTTTGATAATTTAGCTCATCTGAGCAGGAAGTGCGGGTGAGCTATTGTGATCACTCACAATCGGTTCTCATAAGTTCCTATGTCTTTTCACATTTTCCTACAAACAACTTCACCTCCTTATCCAATGAACCAATTCCAAAATAATTTAACAGCAATGGTGCTTCAAAGAATTTAATTCTATGCAGAACTTTGGTTGCTGTAGCATCAGAAAAGGGGGAAAATGCCAACACTTTAAAAAGCTTCTGGTAAAATAGTACAGGACCAATTTGAAAAAGTTCCTCTGGTGATCCTACAAATTATGTTTATTAAAAAAATTCCAATCTGTTGAAAAACAGGGGAGGGAGTTAAAAAAATCCTTATATGTATATAACAACTCTCCAAAGTTTGTGATCATAAGCATTAAAATAAACTACATTGTTGATTCCTATATGAATCTAATAATTAAAGTAGACATCAGAAAATAGTGACACACTTCAGAATTGACTGCTAATACAAAGTCATGGGAGAAATTATGAAGGATCTATATAAGTAAGATCACAACGGTGGAATGCTCTACAATATAGTGAAAAAATATAACATCTTCTTGTACAAAAGCACTAGCTCGATTAGAAAAATATATTGGCCCAATGGATCCGTAAATGACCCTCAACCAAGATTGTTGAAATTATTTTGATTCATTCAAAAACATGGCCACCAGGGGTATGGCTTGTTTTCCTGACGGTATATTATATGTTTATATAGTGAAAACTTTAAAAACCTTTTCGTCAAAACCATGTAATTTTGATTTTCTTTTAATTGGGCGACCCTCTACCAAAATTGTTGAAATTTGATTGCAATCTGTTGATAAACAATACCAAAAGTTGGTGTTGCTTGTTTCATTTGTTTGCATAGGGTAAAAATATTGAAAACTATGTGATTTCTATTAAATAAGGTGATAGATTTAGGGCCATCCAGGTCCTTTTGTAATTTATTTTTTATTAGATAGATTTGGAAAGAGCATTTTGGTCTTAAAAAAAGTACCACTCTCTACCAAAACCTAATGTTAAAATAGATCTCCTAGCTTAACCAGGAAATGTAATTAAATTTGATACATTATATATTAGACAGATTTGAGAAACCATTGGGGGGAAGTAAAAAGCTGCTTTAAGTGAGTAATTTCTCCTTTTCCTTTGCTATATTATTTTCTGTTTTGTAATACTTTCATTCATCCATTCATACAGATTTTCAATATTTCTTCCTACCATATTTATCATTTGTTAAGAACCTAAAGATACCACATCAATAAATGAAGTAAACGTGGCTTTTCCCAATCCAACAACTTTACAGTAGAGGACTTTGAAATCATTCGGGCAAGAGCAGATGGTCAACCTTTAAACATTTAAGTATAGAGATGGAAAAGAAGTCAAAACATTGTGACAACAGGAGAACGAAATCACTCATGTGTCTGGAAATGTGTAAAGATGCATTTTGGAAAAAGTTACTGTAATGCTTAAAACACCAAAAACCTCTTTTTACATTCCTGTTGATCAAAGAATAGTTTCAATATGATCAAAATGATTCTAAGTACAGATATTTGGTGCTTATTTATTGAAATATTATATTTCTGGCCATGCCATTGGATAACAGACCATTAAATTTTGGAATTTGAGAGACAGTGGAAGAGCCAGATCAGCATCTGCTGCTGTGTACTCTTCCGGGGATCTTCTGTGTTCAACATCTAGTCTTGCAAGCATCTGGAAAACGGGTCTGACCATTACAGTTCCATTACATTAAAGAGGGAATTTGATTATAATTTGTATTAACCCTTTCCCACATACAACAAAACTGCAGCAGACGACTTTGAAAACATAGTGACAAAAAACCTGAAAAATCTCAATAAAATATAGCTTAATTGTTAAATAAAGTTGAAAATATAGTTGCCAAAGGAGAAATTGCTCATTAAAGGCACTGTCACCTTTGGCCACAATGTCTGCAAACGTCGTCTGCTGCTATTGCGTCAAAATACATCTGCAGGTTGGAAAGGGGTAATTTGTAGACCTCGACAAGTTACTTTTCGTGTGACGTGACCTATTGCATTTTTGGAAAGGCACCAAGGAATGAATCATAACTGGAGTATTCAGTAAAGTTGCAAATCTATAATAAGTTGTAGGTGGTACTGATATCAAACCCTTGTACCTTCTTTTGTAAATATTTGGATCTGACGAAACAAGAAATACTTCTCTGCCAAATAATCAAATATACATGAACAACAACTAAAGCTCTGTTTGTTGTCAAATGATTGCAATTAAGCATGCTCCTAATCGATAAAAAACAGTTTACCTGTACTCAGAATTGTGATCAAGTATCTGATTGTTCAAAAGCAAATTTATTCCCAAAATTGACCAATCAGAAGTCTTATTTGGAGCATCGAGAACACTTTCAGAATTTTTAAGTTTTGGGGCCTGATTTTGCAATGAAATAACTTTTATTTTACAATTCTTCATTGAGGGTTCCTGCTATGTTTGCAATTAAGTTGCATCCCATTTATAAGTTAACCCTTTGTGATCATGCAAGCGAAAAGATGGAATATCCGTATAATTTGGTATATATTATTATAAAAAGTTGCCAGAATATCTTTAAAAGATGTCTACTTGTAACCTATGTGTCTGGATGATTTTTTAATCTTCATAGTTAAGGGTTTGTGCTTTTATTGGAAGAAGCACTTCAAATCTTTCATCTATATATCCGTAAAGATCTTCAGTGATCTAATAGTGCTATGGAATCAGTTCATAAAGCTTGAAAAATTACTCATTCATAAGCACTTAGAAAAGGAGTCAAACCTGCCTTTGTAGAAAATAGTTTTACTTTAATTCTGCCTCTGTAGAAAATAGTTTTACTTTAATTCTGCCTCTGTAGAAAATAGTTTACTTTAATGTCCTGACTATAGCTGGTGATCATTGTATGTTCTAGGTACAGATGATCATAAAGATTGAAACGCTAACCGGAAATTATAGTTTTTAAAGCCGTTTTTTTAAAACATCTTGGAAAATAAATTGATTTCCTTGAAAAATTTACAGTATGTCACTATTGATAAACTGTTGGTTATATTTGGGAAAATGAAAAATGATCATTATGAGTAAGTTTCTCCTTTTCCCACATTTTCAAAAGTTGTCTGCTTCAGAAACATCTAAAGTCATTAGGCAAATCAGTTGTTTGCTAAGACATCATGAAGACGTTCTTTTGACTAAGTATTATACCTGAAAAGATTATGTCTCATTCCTTAACCAAGTAGCGAAAGCGACACTTAAGAAACGTGGAGACGTTCTTTTGAATGTAAGTAATACATACCTGAAAAGATTGTGTCTTGCCTTGACCAAGTAGCGAAAGCGACACCTTAGGTGTTGCATTTGCATTTAGCTCAGCATTAAAGTTTAGTTTATGTATTTCCTTAAAAAAAAGTACAAATGCTATGGATTTTAAACTTGGATCATACAGTTACAGCTAATACCCTTCTTCACATTGAATGTTGTAGGTGATGAGTGTAACCTATTTTCTCTTAAAAATACATGAATTTTGGTTGAATTTTAAGACTTCTATCTTGTTAGATTGACTTTAACAGTGAGACAAATAATTTCATATTAATTATTGTTGTGGTTGTTTGAGGCCCGCAACATGAGACAGTCCCATTAAGATAGAATAACTTTTACACCATTTGCACTTTTTGAAACATTTCCAGAGATGTCTGTAGAAAAAGTGCCACTGTGGAACTGAAACACCTTTGAACTTTCACTTTACTTACTTGAAGTGATGACATACAGACCGCAGGTCTCTATCTGTGCAGAGGAAGGACATCACTTTAAATTGCTATAGGGGGAAAAGAGTAATCTGTCAAAGAGAAAATTTGCTCATTTTATCTATATGTTCTCAATTTTGTATCAAAAGTATAATTTGATTTTGTTCAGATATCATAACAAACCTTTTGGGTTAAAAATATCTGCAGAAAATAACTTCTTAAACATTGAGGCAAAGTAGGGAAAACCTCTAAATTACAATAGAGTTGAAAACATTGTAACAAAAGGAGAAATTGAACATTAACAATAATTATGCCTTTTGCCACAATGTTTTGAATTTGATTACATGTGCATGGGCGAAAGTGTTACACCTTTGCTTAACCATACAATTATAGAGATTTTCTATTTTTTGACAAAATATGTTCAACGTCTGCTGCAGAATTGTCATATGAGGGAAAGGGTTAATTGCCACAATGTTTTCAAACTTATTCATTACTTTCATTTGTTGTAATTTTTGCATACTTTTCATGTGAGTCATGTGCTGTATATTTGTTGTGTGTGGGAAAGGGGGATTAACAGGGAATCAACATCAGGGGAGATATGTCTGCCAAAATATGATGAGGAATTTAAGATATTGTTTCATGATGGCAAATCAATCAAACAGGTGCCATGTTTACCCTTCTTCACCCTTTCCCACAAACAACAAATTGAGGTCAAAATATGGAAAATTAATCGTAGTAAATATAAGTTAACTAAGTTGAAAACATTGTGGCAAAATGAGAAATTGCTCATCATTCAGTTGACAAAAAAGATCTGATTATAGTTACCATTGACACTTTCTATAGATGACTTTTGAAATGCTTGCTGAGGACTTTATTGCTTTAATGTTTGAATTTGGAAGTACAATCATTTAAAAAGTCAACTAAGCAGCAGCAAACGATTCAAAGGTGTTCAGTATCCAGGTGTTAACAATAAATGTTTTGTTCATCTTCATGATTTGAGGTTTTATTGACTTTATTGCTGATGAATTTCAAGAAGCTGATTAATTGATTGACTTATAACACCATGTTTACCATGAAGAAGAATGGTCTGTCCCATAGATAGACAATAATTATGTATACTAATACTGCCTTGCTATAGAGCTAGCTTTTATAGTGATATGGTAGAGTGTTCCCCTACGAGACAAGAGGTCCCAAGTTCGAGCCCTGTTTGTGTCGGACTCTTTCAGCTGGGTTTTGTGTCCAACGTAAATGTCCTGCAGTGATGTGAGATAGAGTAGTAGTTGTAATAAATTGAATGATTCAAGGACGAATCTTCACATAGAGGAGAGTATGAAGAAGAGTGGTCTGTTCCATAGATAGTGTGTTCGAATACGGGATAAGAGGTCCCGAGTTCGAGCCCTGTTCGGGTCCGACTCTAAATGTAACAAACATTTTTAGCTCCACTGTAGCCAGTCGAGCTTATGTCATGGCAAATTGTCTTTGTGTGCGTCTGTGTGTTAGTGTGTAAACCTTTTGCTTCAAATGACTTCTCCTCCCTAACCACTTGGCCAATTGAGATGAAACTTCATAGGAAGCATCCTCTCAATGTCCTCTCCTTAATGCCCTTCAATTTTTAGCTCACTTTGTGCATAGGTGATCTATTGGGATCACATTTTGTCCGGCGTCCGTGCGTCGTCCGTCGTCAACAGTTTTCCTTGTTAACACTCTACAGACTACATTTTGCATTCAATCACCATGAAAGTTTGTCAGAACATTCATCTCCATCAAGTCTTGGAAAAATTCGAAACTGGGTCATGTGGGGTTAAAAACTAGGTTACTAGGTCAAATTTAAGGAAAATCTTGTTAACACTCTGGAAGCTATATTTTTGGCTTGACCATGTTGAAACTTTGTCAGAATGTTTTT
>JAUELF010277673.1:0-10680 GCA_031471495.1 Clinocardium nuttallii | reverse complement strand
ATGATTCATTTACTGCCTTCATCGTTCATGTGTGTTTGATTGATTATGTTTCTCCTTGATATTGTCTTTGTGGTTGCGCATGTATGTTAGTCTGATATATTTTGAGTGTAGGTGTGTTCAGTGTCTTATAGATATAGGTTAGATCAATTAGTAATATAGATGCTGCTGAGCCATTTGCGTGCCTGTAATACATCAAAGTTGTCTCTTGAAATATTTTGGATAAAGCGCTTGCTTTTTTTATTCAACCTTCTTGATATACATACTGTACATGTACATGTATTCTAATGACATAAACGGTTAAATATGTTCCGAATTATTTTCAGACAATATTGTATTCTCATATACTACAGTTTTGTGAAACAAATACTTAGTTAAACTACTAGTCACCCCACCTCCGTGTATCTTGTTATATTGCCACAGCACAGGACACAAACGCGAGAATGACAAATTAATTACGTACTCTAGTGACACTGGTTTTTTACACACACAAAATTGAAATGTTGCCCTCCTTTCCCACATACAAGAAAATGTCAGCCGACATCTTTGAAAACATCAAGGTTATAATAAAGAGAATAAATTAAAGTATTCTTTGTTTAAAATGATGTTGCATAGACACAAAATGTTAATTATGCGTTATTTCTCTTTCATCATAAGAACGCCAATTTCAACATTTTTTTCAGTTATATCACGCCGACAGTTTATTTATTTCTGGTCCCTGGGAAAACAAACAGTACTAGGCTAGAACATGTGCCTTGTCCAAGGGCACTCCACCACGACCGTTGTGCCGCGACTGGGGATCGAGCCCTCATATGAAGCCATACAATATGTCGACGACCTTGCGCAATATGATTATCATAATAAATGATACATTAAAATTTAAAGTTAATACACATCCCAAAAGGAGTTTACAATATAAAAGCGAGTAGAACTTAAAATTCTAGTATGAAATTTTGTTTAATTGAACTTTCATTTAACATCTATTCAATTCCTTGAATTCCTAGAATAATTCCCAATTTGTCGAGATCACCTGACAGGCGACCTTTAATTATTATACAGCAATAGCATATACATGTGATACGGGGTACTCTCTTACAAGTGAACATATTGTGACAGTATGTCAGGTTGAAACTGCGTGGTAGAGTGAAACCCGACTGCATAAGTAAGCGAATTCGAAATAAAAAATAATGATTTGTAAGATGAGAACTTGTTTGAACGTTATGCTATTATTAAATTACACAATACAATAATACGCTATGAATACATTAATCATTTAATATATCTCCAGCACTCAATGAAAAGGTATGAGATCTGAATTTGTGTATGAATGTATTTGCATGTATCAATCGCATATTAGGATAGATGCGTTTAATGCTGCTCGATAATTTTATCAAAACCTCACTTCAAATCATCAAATGTGTGGCAAACATAGTGTGGCATTTTTCATCATTATCATCATTCGTATATGGTCTTTTTTTAGATTTAATCAACAATAGGAGGATTAAATAATCTAATTTGACAGAGTAGGAAATTTAAGTTAAGACTTTTATATTAAATCGAAAACTTGTGCAAGTCAACCAACATGCCATCTCCGATCTATGGCTACTCAACATGCAAATACATGTTTCGTTATTATCAACCTTTTTGTAATATATAGCTACACTCTAAAATTGCAGTAAATATATGTGCGGCGCCTGCTTCTGTCCCTTTTTCGACACGATTGCCTAATCAAGGTACATATGACTATTCTACCTCAATAACATATACATGTGCTACGGGGTATTCGCCTACAAGTGGAGAACTTACGAGGACATGTCAGGCCAATAGCACGTGGTCAGGGACTGAACCCGTGTGTATGAGTAAGTAAACTAGAATAGTATATTGTATTTTGTTTACATGTATCAGTCTGCGCGCCCTATTTATAAATATTAAGAAAACGGTTTCACTCTCTTCAAACTTAACTACCATCAATAATTTACTGCGCGCATCATTCATGTGTGTTTGGTTTATTATGTTCTCCTTAAAATTATCTGTGTAGCTTTATTAATTTATTGTGTCCTTTTGAATATATTTTATTAACATTGCTTCATATATTATTGTTAGATCTATTAGTGTTTTAGATACAACCAAGCCCATTAAAGGAAGTGTAAATATAAAACTGAGAGAGTTTTTTCTTTGAATGTTTCTCAGCGTTTCTCCGATTTATAATACATATTGCAGCGGCTATGAATCAATTTCAAGTTTTGGATTAAGTATATTCAAAGCGGATTAGACCTTCTCGATATAACAATGTACATGTATGTTTTCTAATGTCATATAAACGACAAAATACCTTGCCAAATTATTGTATAGACTACGTAGTGTTTTCCTATTTAATAGTTGTCTGAAATATATATTTAGTGTAGTAACTTGTCATAAATTGTATAGCTGTGTTTGCTATTTACAAGACCTCCAGAGGTACGACGTCTTTATACTCCAAATGGCAGCATTTAACAATGTTCATTAATAATAACAAAAACACGACTTTTTCTTTTCAGTTATATTCTGACAAGCCTATATTTGTTAATATGCATATATTATTCAATATATATTGCGAAATTGTTTTCTTTGTTTAATTATTTCCTTTATACTGCTAGTGACTATAGGAATATTATTGAAAATAAATATAAACTGGTTAAGAAATAGATGACGAATGCTAGTCTGAGAAATGAGTCATAGCGTGAAGTAATCATCATGTTGTCAAAATCTACCCTCAGTATAAATCATCAAAGGTTTCGACGATCTTGCGCAGCATTTCATCATGATTATCATCAGCCGGCACATATTTAGATAATATTTATTTAACAACAGGAAGATAAAAAATATCTAAGCTGATATAACTCGAGAGTTTAGTGTTCAGTTTGAACCTTTGTTAAAATCGAAATTTCAGTTAACACTTGTTCAAATCCTCCACCAATTATCAATTCGTGGAAATCCCCTGACCAGGCGACCTATAACTATTCTACATCATTAACGTACACATGTGATGCGGGATACTCACATACCAATGGAGATCGTGTTAGGACTTGTCAGGCCAATACAACATGGTCAGGCACTGAACCCGTTTGTGCAAGTAAGCGACATCTTACATAATAAGAATTCGTTTAAATTTTATGATATGATTTAGTAACCTGAAACTATAACTTGCTTAAACACATCAACCTCGAAGATTGATAGGACGCCTGTACTGAGTTGGAAAAGCATTCTCATACATATATCACATTTTAGGATGTTTGGGTTATAAGGTTTCGTTCATTTTATCTAATTTATCATCAAATGTGTCATTTACCGTGTGCAGCATTTAGGACGTGTTTTTTTCATTTTGGAGAATATAAGTTTTCATTTAATTCACAACAAGATATTTACCATATCTAAGTTGATATAACTTGAAATTTTGACTTGAACCTTTGTTTAAATGGAAATTTCAGTAAACAACTGTTCAAGTGCTCCAACAGTTTCCAATTCGTCGAGATCACCTGACCAGGCCACCTATGATTATTCTACATCCGTAACGTACACATGTGATACTGGTTACTCACATACAAGTGGGAATCTTGTGAGGACATGTCAGGCTGATACCACGTGGTCAGGGACTGTACCCGTCTGTATAAGTAAGCGAATGCGAAATAATAAAGTTATAATTCGTTTGAATATACTAGTATTATTTAATTACACAGTACAATAAGTAGAAAGAAATACATTAAGACTATATAATTCGATAAGGGTCCAGCATTAAACAAACAGGTTTGAGCTCTGAAGGTTTTTATTAATGTATTTGCATGTATCTATCGCATTTTAGAACGGATGCGATTAAAGCTGCGTTCATCAATTTCTCAAAATATGTTATACTCATTATAATCATCAATGTAATATATTATACTCATTATAATCATCAATGTAATATATTATACTCATTATAAGCATCAATGTGTCGAGGACCTACCGCAGCGATCATTATGGTTTCATTATTCGGATATATTTAGTTTTTATTTAATAAACATTAGGAGACTGAATTATCTAAGTTAGAAGAACTTGAAATTTTATTTAGGACTTTTGCGTAAATCGAAATTTCAGTTAATACTTGTTCAAGTCCACCAACAGTTCTCAATTGTTCGAAATCACCTGACCAGGAGACACATGTTTATTCGACAACCATAACATATATGTGTGATACTGGTTACTCACATGCAAGTGGAGATCTTTTAAGGACATGTCAGGCTAAAACCACGTGGTCAGGCACTGAACCCGTTTGTATGAGTAAGTAAACTAGAAAAGTGTATTTATACAAAATATATCAGTCTACTCCCCTATACATATTAAGAAAACGGTTTCGCTCTCTTCAAACTTAACTTCCATCAATCATTTACTGCGCGCATCATTCATGTGTGTTTGGTTGATTATGTTCTCCTGAAAATTGTCTGTGTAGTTTTATGAATTTATTGTGTCTTTTAGAATACATTTTATTAACAATGCCTAATATATACTTGTTGATCAAATAATGTTTTAGATACTACAAAGCCATTAAAGGATGTGTAAATATACAACTGAGAGAGTTTTTTCTAAGAATGTTTTTCGGCGTTAGATATGGTTTGTTCTCCGATATATGATACATATTGCAGCGGCTATGAATCAAAATATAGTTTTGGATTAAGTATGTTATATGCGGATCCAACGTTATCGATATTACAATGTACATGTATGTTTTCATATAAACGGCAAAATACCTTGCCGAATTATTGTATAGTCTACGTAGTGTTCTCCAATTTTATAGTTTTCTGAAATATACATTTAGTGTAGTTACTTGTTATATATTGTATAGATGCGTTTGTTGTTTACACATTTACAGAGGTACGACGTCATAAAACTCTAAATGTTTAAGACTGTGTATCAATAATAACTAAAACACGACTTCTTCTTTTCAGTTATATTCTGTTTTCTTTGTTTGATTCTTTCCTTTAGACTGCTAGTGACTATAGGAATGTTATTGGAAATAAATAATAAACTGGTTAAGAAATAGATGACGAATGCTAGTCTGAAAAATGAAGCGTAGCGTGAAGTAATCCTGAAGGTTGTCAATTCATCATAATCCCCGGTCAAAGAGGCCTTTGAGTATTGTTAATCTATTACGTTCTCTTGTGATACTGGTAATTCACACACAAGTGGAATTGTACATGTTTTTCCAAAAGAAAAACGAAATACGCATAGGAAAACTTTGTAAACATCAATGAATCGAAAGTATTGTAATTGAATACAGATTAAAATGTTGTGGCAAAATAAAAAAAATCTCATTATGAATTAAATCTCTTTAATCACTATGTTGTCTGCTGCAGATGCGTTTACATGCGTATGCATGCAAGATTCTTCAGTTCAGTAATTATGTGATTTAAAACCATTTCCTAATGTATGAGTGACAATAGAAAAGGACCTTTTATTCATGTTTTATAGATCGATATACATAAATTCTACATTTTCATATTCATTAATTGTACTTTTTTGGAGATATTTCGTTTGAATGTTCTGACGTTTTTTAATTGCATTAAACTTATAATTTGCTAATGAAAATGTTAAAACTACCAAGTGGACTACATATGACTGCAGCTCTGCTCTTTGTATCAATACGTTCGCATATAACCACTGTATCTTCTGAGAATGAGTTCAAAGCTATGTTCATCCTCACTATAAATCATCAAAGGTTTCGACGATCTTGCGCAGCGTTTCGTCATGATTATCATCAGCCGGCACATATTTAGATAATATTTATTTAACAACAGGAAGATAAAAAATATCTAAGCTGATATAACTCGAGAGTTTAGTGTTCAGTTTGAACCTTTGTTAAAATCGAAATTTCAGTTAACACTTGTTCAAATCCTCCACCAATTATCAATTCGTGGAAATCCCCTGACCAGGCGACCTATAACTATTCTACATCATTAACGTACACATGTGATGCGGGATACTCACATACCAATGGAGATCGTGTTAGGACTTGTCAGGCCAATACAACATGGTCAGGCACTGAACCCGTTTGTGCAAGTAAGCGACATCTTACATAATAAGAATTCGTTTAAATTTTATGATATGATTTAGTAACCTGAAACTATAACTTGCTTAAACACATCAACCTCGAAGATTGATAGGACGCCTGTACTGAGTTGGAAAAGCATTCTCATACATATATCACATTTTAGGATGTTTGGGTTATAAGGTTTCGTTCATTTTATCTAATTTATCATCAAATGTGTCATTTACCGTGTGCAGCATTTAGGACGTGTTTTTTTCATTTTGGAGAATATAAGTTTTCATTTAATTCACAACAAGATATTTACCATATCTAAGTTGATATAACTTGAAATTTTGACTTGAACCTTTGTTTAAATGGAAATTTCAGTAAACAACTGTTCAAGTGCTCCAACAGTTTCCAATTCGTCGAGATCACCTGACCAGGCCACCTATGATTATTCTACATCCGTAACGTACACATGTGATACTGGTTACTCACATACAAGTGGGAATCTTGTGAGGACATGTCAGGCTGATACCACGTGGTCAGGGACTGTACCCGTCTGTATAAGTAAGCGAATGCGAAATAATAAAGTTATAATTCGTTTGAATATACTAGTATTATTTAATTACACAGTACAATAAGTAGAAAGAAATACATTAAGACTATATAATTCGATAAGGGTCCAGCATTAAACAAACAGGTTTGAGCTCTGAAGGTTTTTATTAATGTATTTGCATGTATCTATCGCATTTTAGAACGGATGCGATTAAAGCTGCGTTCATCAATTTCTCAAAATATGTTATACTCATTATAATCATCAATGTAATATATTATACTCATTATAATCATCAATGTAATATATTATACTCATTATAAGCATCAATGTGTCGAGGACCTACCGCAGCGATCATTATGGTTTCATTATTCGGATATATTTAGTTTTTATTTAATAAACATTAGGAGACTGAATTATCTAAGTTAGAAGAACTTGAAATTTTATTTAGGACTTTTGCGTAAATCGAAATTTCAGTTAATACTTGTTCAAGTCCACCAACAGTTCTCAATTGTTCGAAATCACCTGACCAGGAGACACATGTTTATTCGACAACCATAACATATATGTGTGATACTGGTTACTCACATGCAAGTGGAGATCTTTTAAGGACATGTCAGGCTAAAACCACGTGGTCAGGCACTGAACCCGTTTGTATGAGTAAGTAAACTAGAAAAGTGTATTTATACAAAATATATCAGTCTACTCCCCTATACATATTAAGAAAACGGTTTCGCTCTCTTCAAACTTAACTTCCATCAATCATTTACTGCGCGCATCATTCATGTGTGTTTGGTTGATTATGTTCTCCTGAAAATTGTCTGTGTAGTTTTATGAATTTATTGTGTCGTTTAGAATACATTTTATTAACAATGCCTCATATATACTTAAATAATGATAAAATAATGTTTTAGATACTACCAAGCCAATAAAGGATGTGTACATATACAACGGAGATAGTTTTTTCTTAGAATGTTTCGCAGCGTTAGCTATGGTTTGTTCTACGAAATATGATACATATTGCAGCGGTTATGAATCAAAATAAAGTTTTGGATTAAGTATCTTCTATGCGGATTCAACCTTCTCGATATAACAATGCACATGTATGTTTGCTCATGTCATATAAACGACAAAATACCTTGCCGAATTAATTCATAGTCTACGTAGTGTTCTTCTATTTTATAGTTCTCTGAAAAATAAATTTAGTTACTTGTCATAAATGTTATAGATGAGTTTGCTGTTTACAAACGTCACATATATATGACGTCATAATACTGTTATGTCAGCATGTGAGACTGTTCATCAATAATAACTAAAACACGACTTCTTCTTTTCTGTTATATTCTGACAAGCCTATATGTGTTAAGATGCATTAGACTGCTAGTGACAATAGTAATATTATTGTAAAAATATAATAACTGGTTAAGAAATAGATGACGAATAGCCTGAGAAAGATGCATAGTGTGAAGTAATCCTGGAGGTTTTCAGTTCAGCATAATCCCCGGTCCAAGCGGCCTATGAGTATTGTTAATCTATTACGTTCCAAGCGGCCTATGATTATTGTTAATCTATTACGTTCCAAGCGGCCTATGATTATTGTTAATCTATTACGTTCCCTTGTGAAACTGGTAATTCACACACAAGTGGAAATTTTACATGTTCTCAAAATCAAAATATACATTGGCAAACTTTGTAAACATCCAGGCTAGAATTTAGAACGTTGTTATTATATACAAGCATTGCTATTGAATACAGTTCAAAATGTTGTGGCAAAATTAGAAATTGCTCATTATGAATTAATCTCTTTATTCACTCTGTTGTCAAAAATCCTCTGCTGCAGATGCGTTTACATGCGTATCCATGAAGACACTAGAAGAGGACTTTTTTATTAATTTATTCAAGACCTAGTGCAGCGTTCATCATTTTATTCATTATTCGGATAAATTTAATCAACATTGACATTAAACAATTGACATTCTAGTCAGGATTTTTGTTTAAATTTGAAATTTTAGTTAGGACTTTTGCTTAAATCGAAATTTCAGTTAACACTTGTTCAAGTCCACCAACAGTTCTCAATTCCTCGAGATCACCTGACCAGGAGACATATGTTTATTCCACATCAATATCATTTGCATGTGATACGGGGTACTCACATACAAGTGGAGATCTTCTGAGGACATGTCAGGCTGATAGCACGTGGTCAGATACTGGACCCACTTGTACAAGTAAGCGAGATCTGAAAAAAACACTGATTTATAGTAAAGGTTCTCAGGCAATCATGCTGTTTGCAAAGCAATGTTAGCATGGGTGTATATTATATTTTAGATGATGTGCGAGTAGCTGCGTTCATATTGTTTTATCTGTTTAAAGCATTAGTTCAAAGTTGTCTGTGATTGAAAGGAGCACTTGCTTAGCTAAGCGAGTCCAGCTGTAAAACAGTTGTATAGTATGATGCGTTCAAAGTTGCGTTCACCATTTGATCGTTTAAATCATATGCTCATTAAATTAGCGATCATCTGTCTCAATGCGCAACATTTTATGCTATAGTAATCTGATGGTATTAAGAAAACGTATTATTTTGTTCGTGTTTGATGTTGTGAGGGTGGTAATCTGTTATTGAATTTCAATAACATCCTTTCTGATATACTTAGGTTGAATAATTAAAATAGTTTGGGTAACAACAATTTGATATCAGCTGCAATAGTTGGACTAAATTAATTTAGATAGTTACTAATGTTTAAATCGAACTTTCAGTAAACACATGTTCAAGACCAACAGCCATTGTTAATTCGTCGAAATATCCTGATCAGGCGACCTATAACTATTCTACATCAATAACGTATACATGTGATACGGGGTATTCACATACAAGTGGCGATCTTGTGAGGACATGTCAGGCTAATACCACGTGGTTAGGGACTGGACCTGTGTGTACAAGTAAGCGAAGTGCGGAATAAGAAACAAGTATTGTTTACATTGAATTACTTTGTAAATGGTTATGTAATGAAGGATTAATAATACGCGTATTTTTACGGACAGGTATCCAAAATATATTTCGTACGGATGATGCAGGGTGAACTTAATTCTAAGTATTCATACTTTTCACTGCTTATTCAGATAGAGTATTCACACTTAAAGAGAACAATTTAATACCTGGACGTTTGATCGTTGCCTGCAAACAATTGCGCATTTATTCATCTAATACTAGAGTTGTTCATTGAAAGCTTCATGTATCATATATTTATGTTTTGTCATGTGCAACTAAGCGGCTATTCTTCTGACAACTCGAAAACATATTCCTTTCGATAAGGTCCGTAATATCATAATTAAATACTGTGTTTCATTTGTAATTAGTTTTTGCGATAAATTCTTAGCAACAATACATTCATCTAAGGAATATGAATTATATTAGAAGGATCAACGTGTTTTAATAGTTGACAACACCAGCCTCGGTTCTGTCTTGCTAACAGCGTCCGTTTCAATCAAGGTCGAGAAACAAGGTATTGATCCGCGTTCAAATGAATGGTATAAATGGTTTTCCCTCTTTCGTGCTCAGGTCTGCGGTAATCGCTTTAAAACTGATGCGCTGATGTCACAATAAACTTACAAACAGTACTTGAAATATTCACCAGATAAACCGTGATGTTATATGAATAATTTACAAAGCGGCGTAAAACACGATACAAGCAAAGATAAACCAGAATTTCAGTAAACAATGGTACAAGTCCACCAAAATTACCAATGCGTCAACATCTCCTGACCTGTCAATACATGTGATACGGGTTACTCACATAAAAGTGGAAATCTAGTTAGGACATGTTAACCTGATAGGAAATGGTCAGGGACGGACACAGCTTGTACAAATAAGCACAAGGAGAAATGATTAACAGCGAGTTATATGATTTGGTTTTGTGAATATGTATTTGTTGAATGATCAATAATATGCTTCTGCTTTGTTGACAGAAGTATATCGATCTGATTTATCCACATGCATTTCTTTCTAAAGCGAGTGGAATCCGCTGTGG
Source organism: Clinocardium nuttallii (assembly GCA_031471495.1). NCBI lineage: Eukaryota > Metazoa > Mollusca > Bivalvia > Cardiida > Cardiidae > Clinocardium > Clinocardium nuttallii. The sequence continues at coordinate 62 of JAUELF010277673.1, read as the reverse complement.
TCGAGTGGTTAGCGTCGGGGATTCCGAAACAGGGTGTCCCTGGTTCGATCCCCAGTCGCGGC